>JAXCGZ010023554.1:0-32500 GCA_037179515.1 Halocaridina rubra
ACACAGTAATTCGTAATTCTCCTTGTAAGAGGAGTGGCTGTGTCAAAGCACACCAGAGAGCCCATTAACCTCATCTCATCAACTTTATCTCCTAGGGAATTAAATGTCTCCACAATTCCTTGACCACGCCAACACTGCACTACTTGGGTTATACACAGTGTAAACTGGGAAAGTTCTTCTGCAGCGAGGCTTGACAGCCTTGACTTGTTTACCCCCCTTCATTTCCTCCCTGGGCAACCCCTCATTCACCTGTTCCAGTTTGCAGCACTTATAGGTGGAGGCTATCCCTTGGGCCTTCATCACCTATTCTGTCTCATTATTCTTCCTAATTTCTTGCATTCTCTCTTCTCTGCTCCAGTGACATGTAATAATAATAATAATAATAATAATAATAATAATAATAATAATAATAATAATAATAATAATAAAAACAATAATATAAATAATAATAATAATAATAATAATAAGGAGAAGATAAAGAAGAATATATAATTAAAAATGAAGATTTACACAATAAGAGGTAGATGATAAGTGCTTTAAAAGCGAGAAAGAATAAGTACAAAAAAATGAAAGTCAGATACAAAGGCTTCACCTTCCTTTCCACATGTAAACAAATTAATGCACTCTATTATGTGGTGGGTAACAGGCATACACTGGGACATGCATGGTGGCGGTGAGCACGAGGATGCAAGTGTTTTGCCGCCTCCGTATCAGCTGATGCACCCTCGCACGCTATTTCCCTGACACTATTATATTGAAAGTTTGTTTGCTGTTTGTTCTTAATGCTTTTTTTCAATTTTCTTCATAATATTCGATCGCATTAAGCAGTAGAGGAGGAGGAGGATGCGGGAGAACGAACCTCTATCGGCAAACGTATTGCCGCTTTTGCATCAGCTGATGCTTATCACTATTCTCTACACGCTATTTCCCTGACAATATTACAGTATATCAAAAGTTTGTTTGCTGTTTGTTCTTAATGCTTTTTTGCAGATTTCTTCATAATATTTGATCGCATTAAGAAGTAGAAGAGGAGGAGGATGCGGGAAAACGAACCTCTAACCAAACATTTTGCCGCCTCTGTATTAGCTTATCACTATTCAGGCACAATATCTTAGTCATAATATATTTATTTACTCACTCTATTTGGGGTTTATCAAATTTTCAAGATTATAGTATTAATGTTCCTTGATTCTAAGCATTATTCTATCTTCTTTACATATCGACCATGCTGCATAAAATCTAAACGTAAACAAAGTAAGCTTTTTTTTTATGAGTGTGACACCGGGGACAGGCAGACACTGCCCTCATCAATAAAGGCCCGGGCACGAGAAAATTTCAAAACGAAGGAAAAAAATGGTTAAGGACAAGGCAGAGATGAGAATGTCACACAAAAGGAAAACGACAAACAGAAAAAACAGTTAAAGTACAGAGGACCCAGATATATGGAGGACTAGGCTCTGAGATGACGATAGATCTGCTTTTTGAAGGATGAAAGGTCATAAGAATTAGGAAAGACAGAAGGAGGAAGAGAGTTCCAGAGTCTGGAGGTAGATGGGAAGAAGCAGTCGCTGCACCGACCAATCCACAAGCTACAAATTTCCGCACAGTACCTGTGAGATGAGGCCGCTTGGCGAGTGTTACGCGGCCTCAGCAGTGGGGGAGGGATGCAACTCGCCATATCATCAGAGCAGCGATGGAAGTAGTAGCGATAGAAAAGCAAAAGGGAAGATACCTTACGGCGAAGAGAGAAAGAATCCAGGTTAGATGTAAGAGAAGGATCATTAATGATTCTGACTGCCTTAGATTTAACCCTATCAAGAAGATAAGTAAAGGAAGAAGTACCCCAGATGTGTGAGCTGTATTCTAAGCAGGGACAGATAAGACCTTTGTAAATTTTAAGTAACTGCAAAGAGGAAAAGTAATGACGAAAACGAAACAAAACCCCCAATTTTTTGGATAAAGATTTAGAAATTTGGATTATGTGATTCCTCCAAGACAAGTTAGAGGCTATATGGATTCCTAATATGTTGATAGAGTTAAGAGGGTAAATTTCATTAGTTTCAAAGACAATAGGGTTATCAGGAGGAGAAGAAGATAAAGAGATAGCCAGAAACTGTGTCTTGGAGGCATTAAATTTAGCTAAATTTTGAGTGCCCCATTCAGATACTCTCTGCAAATCGGAGTTAAGAGTAGAAGAAAGAGTGATACGAGATTGATTACGAGTAACAGATGAAGGCTGTGAAGAAAAGGCAGAGGAAAAGTGAAGGGTAAACTCATCAGCAAAGGCATGAAGAAGAGAGGAAGATGGGGATTGTAGAAGCTCATTGATGAAGAGAAGGAACAGAGTAGGTGAAAGAACAGAGCCCTGTGGAACACCACTGGTAACAAATAAAGGACTATATGTCGCGCCATCAACAACTACAGATATAGAAGAGTCAGTAAGAAAACTGGAAATCAGAGAACAGAAAGAAGGGGTAAAGCCGTAGGCAGGGGGTTTGGCCAACAGAGCCTTGTGTCAGACTCTGTCATAAGCCTTAGAGATATCAAGGGCGACGACAAAGGATTCCCCATAGTTCCTCAGAGAAGATGACCATACATGAGTAAGATAGGACAGGAGATCACCAGTGGATCTTGCCTTGCGGAAGCCGTACTGGTGATCGGAGATAAGTGAATTAGATTCAAGACGTTTCAAGAAGTGAGAATTGAGCAAAGTTTCAAAAACTTTAGCAATAAAGGAGGTTAGAGCAATAGGTCGGTTGTTAGAAAGAATAGAGCAGTCACCCTTCTTAGGAATAGGTTGAACTAGAGCATGCTTCCAAGATGAAGGATAGATACTGGTTGACAGAATGAGGTGAAAAAGATGGCAAAGCACGGGAGCCAGTTCATCTGCAAACTCCTTAAGGAATATTGTAGGGATACCATCGGGACCAGATGCCTTGCTCATTTTTAGTGAGCAAAGAACCTTATGAAGTTTGCGTGAAGAAAGGATAAGTGAGGGCATAGCGTTAGAGAGGGGTAAAGACTGAGGAACAGGTGCACTGGCATCAATGATAGAAGAGTTGGCATAAAAATGAGAGCCAAATAGAGTGGCTTTGTCAGTGGGAGAGCAAGCTATAGAACCATCAGAACGAATGAGAGGGGAAGGCTTGAGTTACAGAAGTTTTTGGAGAGGTTTTTGGCTAAGGACCAGAAGCATTTGTCAGTGGGAGAGGAGTTAAGGTCATCAACTTTCCTTCTTATAAAGGAAGCCTTAGACCTTCGAATCTGAGCAGTACAGCGATTCCTAGCTATAATAAAAGCAGAGCGAGTTAAATCAGAAGGAGAGGCTTGGTAAGATCGGTAAGCCTGATTCCTAGCCTGGATAGCCATGAAGCTGGCACAGTCAAACCAAGATTTAGGGGGAGAGAAAGTTTTTGTAGAAGAGGGGGTGTATGCCTCCATTCCCGCGGTCATGATCTTGGCAACTTTTAGAGCTACCTGATCAGGATTGTGGGACCGAAAGCAGTAGTCATCTCATGGGAAGTCAAAGAGAGAGTTATGCAAATTTTCATGTTTGGTACGCTCGAAGTGCCAAAGGCAGCTGAGTAGGAGGGATTGGTGGTGGGGGAGTGAAAATGGAAGAGACTGAGATCATAGAATGGTCAGATTTACCAAGGGGGGAAAGCACAGAATAAGAGTAGTTTGAAGGGTTAAGAGTAAAAAATAGGTCAAGAGTGTTTGCAGCATGTTCGTGACAATCAGGAACGTGAGTAGGATGTTTGACAACCTGCTCCAGATCATGAGTAATAGAGAAAGCAAGGGCCTTGCTTCCTCCCACATCGGTGTGAGAAGAATGAAGCCACTCACTGTGGTGTACATTGAAGTCTCCAATGTAGAGAACTTCAGCATGTGGGTGAGCAGATAGTAAGGACTCATGGCACGAGGACATATATTCAAAGAAAGACACAAACTTGGTGGAGTTTGGGGAACAGTAGCAGAAACAAAGGAAGATAGTGGTGGTGGAAAGATAGACTTTTAGCCAGAGAACATCAAAGTCAGGAGATTCAAGGTCCATGAGCCTCGCAGTAGGAGTATTAGTGTTGCAGTATGCACAGACCCCACCTTTGGAACGAAAACGAGTATAAAGATTATAGTGAGAGATTTGAAATGGGTCAGTGGAAGCATGTATAGACAGCTGGGTTTCAGATAGGAGGAGGAGGTTAGGGAGGAAAGCTGAGTGTAAAAGAAAACTATACAATTTGTTACAAAGAAAATGCATATTGGGGAAACTTAAATGAAATATATATATTCTCTACATGCTAAAATTTCCCTGACGATATTATATCAAAAGTTTGCTTGCTGTTTGTTCATAATGCTTTTTTTCAGTTTTCTTCATAATATTCGATTGCATTAAGTGGTAGAAGAGGAGGAGGATGCTGGAGAACGAACCTCTATCGGCAAACGTTTTGCCACTTTGTATCAGCTGATGCACCCTCGCATGCTATTTCCCTGACAATATTATATCAAAATTTTTTTTGCTGTTTGTTCTTAATGCTTGTTTTCAGTCTTCTTCATAACATTCCATTGCATTAAAAGGTAGAAGAAGAGGAGGATGCGGGGCAATGAACCTCTATCCACAAACGTTTTGTCACTTCCGTATCAGCTGATGCACCCTCACACGCTATTTCCCTGACGATATTATATAGAAAATTTGTTTGCTGTTTGTTCTTAATGCTCTTTTTCAATTTTCTTCATAATATTCGATCGCATTAAGCGGTAGAAGAGGAGGAGGATGCGTGAGAACGAACCTCTATCCACAAACATTTTGCCACTTCTGTATCAGCTGATGCACCCTCGAACGGTATTTCCCTGACGATATTATATAAAAAATTTGTTTGCTGTTTGTTTCTAATGCTTTTTTCCATTATCTTCATAATATCTGATCGCATTAAGCAGTTGAAGAGGAGGGGGATGGCGGGAAAGTGCCTCCGAGGCAATCGATTATTTACTAAAATGAGAATATTTTTTTTCGAATTTTTGTTCATGGGCGTCATTCGCGAATTTCGTATTTTTTT
Source organism: Halocaridina rubra (assembly GCA_037179515.1). Lineage (NCBI taxonomy): Eukaryota > Metazoa > Arthropoda > Malacostraca > Decapoda > Atyidae > Halocaridina > Halocaridina rubra. The sequence continues at coordinate 5,055 of JAXCGZ010023554.1, forward strand.
ACTATTATTCTTTAGGGGTGTTACTCCAATTTCGCGGATGAAAACAAGCGGAAAAAGCAAACAAGGTGTATATATATATTTACACACAGGCTGTCTCCAACTTACAGTGTCTTCAAATTATTACTAGCTGACTACACAACTACAGCTGTACTCGGTAAACACAGCTGTGTTAAAAGTATACAGTACAGTATTAATAATAATAATGATAATAATAATAATAATAATAATAATAATAATAATAATAATAATAATAATGATAATAATAATAATTATGAGGAACTTCACCATAACATGAATGAATGGTTAATATGAGAATATTGTAATAGTCCACAATAATATCTATTGCTATATTTTTAAATAAAAATTAACTTCTTTCTTCATTGCAGCTTAGGAAGTTAACTGAGCAATTTAACACAAAACATTTGCTTTTTAATTCAAATATATATCGTCATATACTGAATTTGTACTACATTCTTATGACAATAATAATACAGAAATACAAAAGGCTGGCAATATTAATGAAAAACTAATGAGAATATAGGTTATAGTTTCCATGAATCTTTGATGTAGGGAAGCAATCAAAACACTGATTTCACAGATGTTTTATTTCAAAAATCACACTATAAAAAACAAGACCATATTTTATTCCTATAACTTAAGAAAAAAAAATATAATGAGGACAGCCATTGGAACATTTTATATTTGAACTTTGGTGTCTCATAATTGACGAGATATTCTTACTTTGATCCTTAGTATCTCTATAGTGACATAATTTTGATCCTTAGTATTCCATAAGTGACTGGCTGTTCTGATTTTGATCCTTAGTATCCCATTAATGACATGCACTTCTGATATTGATTCTTATTGTCCCATAAGTGACTGGCTGCTCTGAATATGATCCTTAGTATCAAAAAAGTGACTTGTTTTTCTGATATTGATCCTTTGTGTCCCATAAGTGACTGCCTGTTCTGAATTTGTTCCTTGGTATCCCATTAGTGACTGCTGTTCTGAATGTGATCATTGGTATGCTATAAGAGTCTGGCTGTTCTGATTATGATCCTTAGCTTGACATTAGTGGCTGGCTGTTCTGATTTAGATCCTTAGTATTCCATTCGTGACAGGCTCTTCCAGTTTTGATCCTAAGTATTCTATTAGTGATATGTGGTCCTGATTTTGATCCTGAGTATTCCATTTGTTTAATATTTCCTGATTTGATCCTTAGTATACCATTAATGCCTGGTGATTATATTTTGATCCTTAGTATTTCATTAGTAACTGGCTGTTCTGAATTTGGCACTCTTGATATTTTTCTCTTTATTTTTTTTTGTGATATAAAGTTACTTTGTCTTTGATCATGTTTGGCACCTGTATTAATTGGGAATAAATCAGGTAGTCTGTTAAATGCCACTGCCAGAACAACTATACCATTAATCAGTTAGTGTGTACAAGTATGAAACAAAAATAACAGTACATAACTCGTTAGTTGAATATATGCCTTCATTATGTCAATATGTAAATCATAAATCACAACACTGACACATTATAAGTTTGTGAAATAATACTGATGTCATGTCTTTCTGTATTTCAATATACAGGTCTTAAGATAGTCTGTGTTTCTTAATTGCAATGAGTATTTAATACTGTCTATGATATCAAAATAGTGTACTATCGTTTCATGTCTTAACCTAAATTTATAAATAATCATCCAGTATATCGTTAACATAAAAATAAGAGTTAAAAAATGCTTCATGAAATTTCAGCTCAGAATAATATTAATCTCTTCCCCGTAAATGGCGAAATATCTCGTTTTTGCCTGTCAAACAATTTTCAGCAAGAACGATATATCTCGTCAAAAGAGTTACTCTTTGAACGAGTGTTTTAGTCCATTACTGGCTCTCTCTGAGCCTCCCTAAGGCAGAGACGAGTCTTTTTACGTTAATCATTTGTCTGCCAGCACTGCTAATGGCTTCCCAGCCTTTCCAGTAACTGAAGAGACATATCGAAAATGGCTTTTCTTGATTTTTTTCTCACTTAATTAATTTATAATTGCAAAAGTTTTTGGGAAAATATTGGCAGTGAAGAGATTAACATTAATTTTTACATAATCATCTAGTATATTGTTAACATAAGAGTAAAAACAGCTTTGTGAAATTCCAGCTCAAAAAAAGATTAAATAATATAAGCACAATAAGAAAATAGCACCAGGCCATTAAGAGCAATTGTTACAAATATCTTAAATCAAAGGATTCATCACAGTGGAAATTATTTAGCTAAAATGTAACAGCTTCTGCAAATTCATACACGAATTTGGATCTTGTAAAGATGAGTAATCCATAACATTAAATAATCTTGTAAATTGTTAGGTTGCTAGCTTAGGTTAGGTTAATTATTAACTTAACACAACCCAAGCCACCCTAACCTAGCCTAACATTATCTCCATATTGTTTGGCTTCTCCCGTCTGGGGTCGCTACAGCAGATCAGTCATCTCCATATAGCCATATCCCCTTTGTCCTCCTCAGTTTTACCACACACCCTCATGTCCTCCCTCACCACATACATAAATCTCCTCTTCGGACAACCTCTCCCTCAACAGCCTATCAGTAATACAGGTTATTTGATGTTATGTGGGTTCCTCATCATTACAAGATCCACAAAATGGCCAAAATCCATTTCTGTGTTGAGTTTGAGATTCACTGTAAACTAATGCAAAATTAGAAATTGCCAAAATTTGAAGAGAAAGACTTATTTACTGAGGAGGAGGAAGACGATGAGAATGATTTCATCAGTCTCGATGCGTTGGTTTCAGGGAACATATTGGCCATGTTAGCTGCATGTTGATGCGACATGGAAGACATATCAGATAAGTTGGATAAATTGCTAAAGTTGGAAATATCCGAGAATTTTGAAGAAGCGTCACTGAAGTGTGAAAAGTTCGACATATCGGTGAAACCAGATCTTCCAGACAGAGTCGACGCCATGGAATCTGTAGACATTTGAGACATTAATGAATGGCCTCGGTCCATTAGATCTCTTAAATCACCAAAACCCGAGGGAAAGTGAGGAGTGTGGAAGAAATCATCAGGGGTTCCCATTGAAGATGAAAAGGATTGTTTAACAGAGGAAGTCGATGAGGAACTCTTCTTTACTGACATAACGGAGCCATCTGGCATTTGCTGTATGCAGGACTCGCTCACTTCAGCAGCATCCCCGGTCTCCGAGCGCTTGAATCTTCCATCGGGATCTTCCTCGTGTCGGGCCATTTTGGTCGATGCTTCACGTCGTGCTGCCTGACTGTCCTTATCTGTGATTTCAGCTGCTGTTTCACGGTGCTCCATAATACCGTCCTTTTCCTGAACGACGTTAGAAGATTGTGATGTAAGGACTCTTCTGCCATTTTCCTCTGTTATGTTAACAGAGGTCTGACTTCCAGATCCTGTTCCTAGTGGTGTGGGACGAGGAGCCTGTGTTGTAGCTTGAGATGTCTGGTGTGGGAACTGTTGCTGGAAAAGCTGAGGAGTTTGCTGTGTATTATATTTTTGTGGTTGCTGATACATTGGTTGCCCGTATTGGTGGGACATTGGATGCTGAGGTTGGTGGTATGAAGTTTGCTGAGGATGCTGGTATTGGGGTTGTTGAGTTTCACAATGCATAGGATTTTGTGGTTGCTGATATATATTTTGCTGAATTGGCTGGTTTACAGGCTGTTGAGGTTGAAACATCGATTGTTGTGCATACCTAGGTTGAGCTGTAGGCTGGCTGGGACAAGTGACATTGAATGTTACTTCAGATTTTACTGGTGCATTTTTACCCAAGTCGAATTCCATAGTTGAGGAAACTCTTGAAGACTCTGACCCCACTTCGCTCGGGGCAGGGGATGAACATGTACTTGATTTGGTTGAACCAAAACCTGAATCGCTAAACATCAGCCTCTCTCTCATATCTTTGGTTAATCCTTCCAGTCCCTCGTTGCACGAGCTATCAAAGCTTGATGAAGACTGATAGACAGTTTTAGCTGAAGAACTCTTAAAGTTTGATGCTGCGTTGTTACTGCCCTGAGAATATGATGATTGTTGCGTACTTGATGAGGAACTGTTGCTACTACTCTTATTTGGGCCTTCGGTCAGATAAACACTCACCTGGAATTTTGCAACAGGATGAGGCTACAGCTTTACACTTGGTGATGTTGTTTAAATGGGGTAAGTGCACTATATACAAGAATATACTACAGTAGTATTTTATTTTTAAATTGAAACCTAAAAGTAAAAAGCACTTCATTATCACATAATAATCTGTCTATCTACAAAGATCATGATCCCCCTTATAAAGAGATGACTTAGAGCAAAAACTTGACTTTTTAGGAGGAAATTATAAAGGAGAGGATACCCAGTCCTCTCGCTCCACCTCACTGAGTCAATTCTTGCAACATGCAAGGGAACACCAATGAGATATTCTGTTTCAAAGCTAACAGTCACTTACCTTTTTTGGTGCTTTGATAGTCAGAATGCCATCCTTGGAGAGAGCAGTTGTTACTTGATCGATATCCGCAGCTTCTGGTAATTCAATTTCCTTGTAAAACGATTTAGAAGAAGAAGAAGAACCATCTTCAGAGACCTTTTGGGAGTATTGAATATCAATAGAATGGGATACATGCACAGACAGACAAGTCTACTGCATTTAATTCTACTGTACTTGAAATTGACCCTTTACCTGCAAGTCAGACAACTGTGGAAAATTTCCTTTAGAAGGTTAATGGTGAGTATGACAAATTTGTCACCTTTATAATTTTACAGTGGGTGCCATTTCCTCAAGTGGAAGTGAAGAGGATATTGATATATGGCATTTGAAGTCATGATGCCATACATAGAGTTAGTGTTTTAACCAGCTGAGATATTACTTAAAGGAGTCAGTATCATATTGGATATCAAGGGGGACGTGCAACATTTTTTTCTGAGACATGATATCCACCCCCCTCTACACTGAGGTGTAAAGAATTTCGTTGACAGCTTGCAGGGAAAGGGTTAATTTGTAAGAAAAGGAATCAGAATTTCTTTTAAAATGATTTTGATGAAGATGAGAAACCGTCATCAGAAACCGTTTTGGAATATTGAATATCAATGAAGTAGAATAAATGTTCAAACAGATAAGTGTACATACTTAAATTCTTCTGTTTTGTACTTAAAATTAATATGTGATATTTAAGAATATTTATGACAATAACTATCATTATTGTAAACATACAGACCTTTTTAAAAGCTCCTTCGACCACTATTTTGTCGTCGACCGCCCGTACTTGCAGCTCTCGAGGGTTAAAATCTTTTACATCCATGACAACCTGCGTTATATACGTCTCTCTTAGTATACTCTCATATCTCTCTATATGCAAGAGCATATTTCCCCTAATGAGAGGGGTGGCTGAGTCAAAGCAAAACACCTTGACACATTGCCAGAAAAAAATATTCTTATATAGGAAAATAAAACACTCTGAATGGCCTATGATCAACTGTATAACAGTCACAAAAGATATTCATTGCTTATTATTATTCATTATATTACTTATTATCGTTATCTTGCATGCCCACAAAAATAAGCAGTAGTTTTTTTTAACTCGCTTGCAATAGTTTTGGAATAATTTTCAAATAGGCTTGGTAACTACTTATTTCTGTTTGATTCTCGGTTTTTGCTCCATATGTGTAACCTCTTCCCTGGCCTTAGCAAAATATCTCGTTTTTGCCTGCCTGACATTTTTTGGCAAACACAAAATATTTTGTCAGGATATTACATTATAAACCTTTGCTTTAAACAAGAATTCTGTCTGTTCCGGCTTTCTCCATGCGTTTCAAATGCAGAGACAAGTAGCTTCTTGCAAATCGTACTTAGAAAACCTTACTTACAGCATATCAACCATATAATAGATAAAATGTATAAAAAATAACTTTGCTCGATTATTTCTCATCTAATTCATCTGTTATTGCAAATCTTTTTGGAAAAAAAATTGACAGGGAAGGGGTTAAACATCACTCTATAAATGTTGTCATACTTTACTTATTCCCAATAATTACAAAAATAGATCAGTACCTGAAATTTGCCATCCTTTTCTGTTATCTGGAGAGCCTGGGAAGCGTAGAGATCTTCGTCAATCTTATTTGATCTGATCTTACTGTAAACATCTCGACATTCACTTCTTGATCCTTGATTTACCTGTAGAAATGTATTTACCATAGTTAATCTTTGGACACACCTGCATCACCTAACAAGAAACAATGGAAGAAGTGCACACATGGTTTGGCCATGTGATGAGGAGGGATGAGAGGTACATTGAGAGAAAGATGCTGAGGTTGGAGGTACCGGGCAGGAGGGGGAGAGGTAACCTAATCAAAGGTTATAGGGAGGACAGGAGGCTTTGTGGTGTGATGGAAGGGTTGTTGTGGAAACCTTTGATGGGAGAAGCCAAAGGATTTGATGCCTTTTTAAACTATTTTTTTCTTTAAGCTAACTAAAATAAAAAAAATTACATGTATGCAAGACTCTCAAGAAGAAAAAGGCAAAAAAGGGAGAAAACTTACTTTGAGTCCTCTGTTATCGAATTTGTCCAGGACTTGCTGGACTGCCCTATCAAAATCTTCCCAAGCTTCCTTGAAGAAAGAATCGTCAAAGAATCTTTCTCTCTGCATCACGTTTAAAGACTTGCCAGGTGCCATTTTGAAGAATGTCTGTAAGAAAGGGAATGCATATTAATGATTAATCACTGCAGAAATAGAATAATAAAAAAAATATTTTTCTGCATCACGCTTAAAGATTTCCCATGCATAGATTTGGAGAATGCCTGAAAAAGGGGAAACTGGTCGTTATGGAGAAAGAATCGTCAAAAAATCTCCATCACTTTTAAGGACTTGCAAGGGACCATCTGTAAGAGGGGAAGCTGACGTTAATAAGTCATTAATACTGTGTTGTGCATAGATTTTAACGATGATTTAACAGACACTTTTCTTTTATATCATGATTTCGTGAGATCACAAGACATTATCTGATGTAGAGTCGAGGAATATCTGTATTCTTGTAATATACTCGTGGGGACTGTGATAGTGTTGTGGTTATTAGTATTTGACTTGGAAAGTGACAGACCTGCGAGTTATCCCACTGTGGGGCGTTAGGAAGGGTAACCAGCTTTAATTTCTCAGCTCCGACCTGTCTGTTTCCACTCCCATAATATGATTAAATTCCTCATGGGAGGATTGCATCAAATTACGAGCAAGCAAGCTGGATCCAGTCAATGTCAATATTGCTTTCAAATTCTTTGGGCTTGTATTAAAACAAAATGGGCTCCAGAACACTTGCTATGGCATGCCATTATTTTCTGGTGTTGTATGGCATCTTTTTTTTACCTCTCATGTGTTATGTAAAGCAGTCAGCAGGGGTGGACACTGGTATGTATTCAAACATTATTAAGGCAGCATGTTTTTCATCCTATGAGAGTTAATAGTAATACGTAAAACAGCAAACAACATATTTTCGAAATAAACTTGTACATCCATTCATCGCCAGCTTCTGTTTTCTCTACTTGACTCTCAGAGGGAGGGCAGTCTACGGAAAACATGCTGCCTCGATTGCATTAGATCACACTAACATTTACCCGTGCTTGAGTGCTTTATATAACACATAAGGGGTTGTAAAAATACCATGCAAAATCCAGAAGATATTGGCATGGCATAGCAAGTGTTCTGGCACCCATTTTGTTTTGAAAGACGCTCGCAGAATTTGAACACCATTTTGATGTCGACCAGGTCCATTGCATATGCTCGCGAGATGACGCAATCTGCCTTTAAGGTGTTGATTTATTGTAATATTTTAGAGGTGGCCACTGAATTTTTAGCGGCACAGTATTTGGTAATAACTTTCACAGATATATGTAGTATGCAATACACATTTATTCTTACATATTAGTATATTAAGGAAATCACTAGGAAATGATAGCTTATTTTTGGGTACTGAGCATAAAGAATATAAATATAAGAAAAATATAAAGTTTAGCATAAGAAAACCTTTCAAGTTGAAATGGAGTTCCAATGGTTATAAGTTCGTTACTAAAGAGTGGTTTCTTGCCATTTTCCAGCCATGGTCTGTGGACTCTGACAAGGAAATGAGTTATCGGTTTTACAAAACAGACTCCCTTTTCTACAAAGGGTTAAAGCCTTTTTTTTTTGCAAAAGACTGTGATTTGGGCAAATGTGACTATTACCCTAGGTAAATGCCCTTTCTAACCTCAGATCTTGGCGGGCCTCTAACCCACGACCTGACGAAATGAAGTCACAAACCTTACCATTTGGCCACGTTGGCCACCCACGGTCTGCTGAATATGACAAGGAAATAAGAATACAAAAGACTTTATCAGCTAGGTTTTAAAGGTCATATATTTGTGATTGGGTGTTTTATTTTCTACTTAAGAATGTTAAACCATAATTTCATGAAGATTTGGTAAAAGGGAAACATCCTAAGAGTACAAACTAAATTAAATAATTGCCATTGTGGTGCAGTGGTAGCAACTACAGCTGGCAAAAGAATGGCTGCAAGTTTGATCTTGGCCATGGGTTGGATCAGTTTTCACTGTCTCATGACGCTACTGTTTAAATTGCACGATTTATTTTGTGGTCATTGATTTCTTTTAGGTCAACCTGTGCTATCACTGTCCCTTGCCTCTACCTGTCAGTAAAGACCTATAACCTTAAACATGCTCCGTGAATATGGCATTATAACCAACATGGCCATGGTTAGAGAGGTAAAGCAAACATGCTTATGCAATCAGACAAATAGACTATGTACTGCATTGTTTCCATAAGGTGTTCTTGAGCAAGATAAAATGTTGTCTTCAGTGTGACCCCAGAGTTGATATGAGAGTTTGTACATCCATATAAGTATGCGGTACATACGTAAATCTTCGTAGTGGCTGCTTTGGCCGAATGGTAGTGAGTGGAACTCTGGTTTATCAGGTCGTTGGTTTGAGACCCGCCACTGTCTGAAGTTAGAAAGGGCATTCACTTGGGGTAACATCACACTGCCAAACCCAAAGTTCTCCGTAGGGAGGCACCGTCCTAGCCCTTAATGGAAAAGGGAATCTGTGTTGTAAAACCAGATCAGCGTCTCCTACAGTAATCTTTGTAGTTTCCCAGAAAATAGTTTTAACTCTTTCACATTTTCCTCGTCTCTTTACAAAAGCTTCTTATAGTAACTGAAAGCTGTATCGAGTTGCGTCATTAAATAGAACAACAATATCTTTATACCAGCTAATCCAGCCCTCCTCAGCTGGGATTATCATGTGTATCATTCCTCATAAACAGTAGCTTTGTGCAGAAGTTATACTAGTGTTGAACAGATACATCTTCCTCTTCTTCTTCATCGACTTCTTCTTCTTCTTCTTCTTCTTCTTCTTCTTCTTATTATTATTATTATTATTATTATTATTATTATTATTATTATTATTATTATTATTATTATTATTATTATTATTATTACTATTATTATTACTATTATTATTATTACTATTATTATTATTATTATTATTATTATTATTATTATTATTATTATTATTATTATTATTATTATTATTATTATTGTAATTATGATGCTATTATTTCTTCTTCTTCTTCTTCTTCTTCTTCTTCTTCTTCTTCTTCTTCTTCTTCTTCTTCTTCTTCTTCTTCTTATTATTATTATTATTATTATTATTATTATTATTATTATCATTATTATTATTATTATTATTATTATTATTATTATTATTATTATTATTATTATTATTATTATTATTATTATTATTGAACTCCCAGTCTTTCATTTTCTTGTATTCATAGAAAATATTGTATATGAAAGACTTATAATAATACATTAATATATTACAGATTCACCCTTGGAATGGAGAGTGAAAAATAATCTGTCCTTGTATCGAAACGGGTTTCACCAGGACAGGCGGGCGGGTCAAGCAATTTGATCTGTGAATTCGCTCACCGGCCACTTTCTCACCTAACCCAGAAGGTATGCATTAAACTTTGCTTTCTAAAGTTAGAAAGGGCATTCACTCAGGGTAACGGTTTCACCTGCCAAAACCAAAGTCCTTCCGAAGAAGGCACCGTCCTAGTACTTAGTAGAAAAGGGAATTCGTGACGTAATATCTTTCTCAGAGTAGTGCTCCTTCTTCATTCATTTCATGGATACACAGTAGCAGGAGGGTCTGCCCATCTCATTTTCCTTCTTTCGTTATCACATTTTCTTGCTTTTCTTCCCATATCTTCCCATTGCATGGATGCACAGTAACAGTGATAAAAATGTTAACTCTGTTAGTTTATTTACATAATTGTCCTGACGGGAATGACCCTTCTACTCGTAACTCCCTTTCTCCTGGATCTCTCTCTCTCTCTCTTTTTTTTTTTTTTTTTTTTTTTTTTTTTTTTTTTTTACACACGAACACATATCTTTCCTTAGAACTAGGAATGCATTAAGAGTTTACAAATATCGCAAAGAATAGTAACCCTAAGGCGCTGTAAGGTTATTCATATTTACAAGGGCAGTCACCTAATCTACCTTAACCTAACCTGACGTAATACTTTAAGGAATATTTAGCTTTATTTTGGTTATTTGGGTCACTAATTTTTTTTTTGCAGAACCTCGTTTTGTATATATTTTTGTTGTGAATTCCAATCGCCAACTATTCTTACACAAAGTGTACTTCCTTACAAGCGCTATTTTTATTTTCGAAGCTTCATACCGTGACCTCTAGCTCTAGAAACACCCATATCAATATATCTTGATAATTATGTTCACTGAGATTAACCTACTCTATTGTTAATGACTTATTTATGATTTTGTCGGTTTTCTTTGATTGAGGGTTTTATTTCTTTTGGATTAGACCTGTCTTACTACTTTAACGTTTAATTCCCTCAGGTCTCCAGTCCTTTTTGTTTTTACTCCCTCTGTGACTGTTATTGTTATTTTACACTCACTTGTGCTCGAGAAGGGGTCAATGATGGGCTTCCTTACCATATATATATATATATATATATATATATATATATATATATATATATATATATATATATATTGCGTAGCATTTTATAGTAACACAGATTTCCAAGTGAAAAAGATTAAAGATAATTGTGTTTGTATTTTGTGGAGTTTTTTTTAGGGCTCTCTGTGTTGTTAACACATGGGGGCTAAACAAAGGGTTTAGGGGTGGAGGGGTGGGGGAGAGGAAGTAGATACATTGGAGATAAAAATATCGAAAGAAGTCGGCAAGAAACGCAATGCGGGAGATTCCCTGATTAGCCGCATGTGTTCACCATGAAATAGGGTTGAGCGAGATAAGAAGTTAGAGAGAGAGAGAGAGAGAGAGAGAGAGAGAGAGGAGAAATACATTGTTGTTGTGCTTTATGCATGTTCACTGAATTCCTATTTCAATACGTATATTATTAGTATCTCTGTGTATCCACATATTTCTACATATCATGATACATATATACTTTCAAAACCTTTTCAACCCTTTCTTAAAGTTTTTCACCTTTTTCTCATTTTCGATACGTGGTGGTTGCCGTGGCAAAGCGGTGGCGTCCGTGACATTGAGGCGTCAGGTCGAGGGTTCGCGGCCCGCCACGGTCTAAGATTAGCAAGGGCATGCAGTCATTGTAACGATCACACATGCCGTTCAAGCCCTTAGTACAAAAGAGAGTCCATGACTTAAAACCAATCTCATCACATCTTATTATATATCAGTATGCACTCAAGGTACCGATTACACCTGCCAAAGCCAAAGTCCTTGGCAAGAAGACACCGTCCTAACCCTTAGTAGAAAAGAGTTCGTGACGTAAAATCAATCACATCCTCGATTAGCATGCACTCAGGGTAACGACCACACCTGCCAAAACCAAAGTCCTTCGCAAGAAGGCCCCGTCCTACCCCTCAGTAGAAAAGGGAGTACGTGACGTAAAACAAAGGATTAAAGAAAACATTGGCATCATATCTCAAAATATCTGAGAGTCACTCCTCGGCTTCTCCAGTTTGTTTAGAATGACGTCATCATTCCAAAAAGATAGAAGTTATAGAACTTTCCTAATTTTTTTTTTTTTAGCCCTTTTTGCATTTGTCTGTCTTCTTTTCCTTATTTTCGTAGGGTTATGTTTTTTAGGAACTGCCGAAGATGGGCACCTGACTTTTATTAACAGCGAAGAGAGGTCAAGTCAGGTTACGTTAGGATTTGAGCTTAAAAGCCAGGTTCATATTCAAACCTAACTAAACCTAACCTAATCTAACCCAACCTTGCTTTTTGGCAGTGTTCTCCCCTGCGAGGGGACGCATTTTTTATGTTTTCTTAATTACTCTAATTCCAGTTCAACGCGGGGGGAAAGGCATCCAGCTTCAATTCCCCAGCTCCAACCTGTCAGTGTCTATCCCCATTGGAATGGAGATTAACAGTGAAATATAAAACTGCAAATAAGGGAGGAACAAGAATACCTCGTCCGTGTTCCCCTGCGTGTCATAATAGCTAAATTTACCCATGGGTTTGTAGAAAAAAAATATTAACAGCTTATTGGTAAAACATTACCTCTGTCTCCGGGTCTCAGGACCTTCATTTGGTAAATTATCACAACAAGTAGAGAATTAATATAATACTTTATTTCCATTTCAATACAATGGGTATTCGTCAGCCAGGGTAAGCCCCAACCCCCCACTGTGGTGTCCACCCACAGCAGTTCCTGCCAGTAAACAGCTTAAACTCTCGGTCTTGGACGGGAACCGATCTTTCGACCTCATGAATGCGAAGCCAGCGCGTTACCACTGTACTAGCCAGCAGGCTTGTCAGATGTAATTAAAGGTTTTTATCGCAGGAAGAGCAATGGGAGTGGCTACCATAGGTAATTTATGGCTCCGTTGCACTTATTTTAGTCTCTCTCTCTCTCTCTCTCTCTCTCTCTCTCTCTCTCTCTCTCTCTCTCTCTCTCTCTCTCTCTCTCTCTCATACACACACATACAATTAGGTAATTACCCACACATACTTTTCCTATTAAAATGTTCTTATTACTTTTCCCACTCTCTCTCTCTCTCTCTCTCTCTCTCTCTCTCTCTCTCTCTCTCTCTCTCTCTCTCACTCACACACACACACTTCTTTTATTAAAATTTTCTTATTTTTTTTCCATTTTCTTTCTCTCGTACATACTTTCCTCATTAAAATTTATTATTACTTTGTTAGTCCACGCCTTTGCATCAAAACGCGATGCTTCTAAAGTTTGTTTTACTTTCATCGTATATGTAACAATATTGTTAAACTATGTTAGGTTTAAATATTTTTGCTATTCCCTAACTAAAGGGTTTTCCCTAGGGAGGAGGGGCAAGAATAGCTCCTCCGTGTTCCCCTGCCTGTCATTAAAGTCAACTAAATGGGCAAAGCGAGGGGACTGTTCATCCCCTCCTTTGTAGCTTCCTCCCACAAAGAGTAAAATGTTTGCTTTGACTCGGCCATCCATCCTTTACAAGAGAGATTATGGATTTTGTAAAGTGTGTAAATATAAGACAAATAGAATAAGTAGGATGTATAAAACAAATGAAAAAGGAATAAATTGATTAAAAGAAATAACGTAAGAAGATATATATATATATATATATAATATATATATATATATATATATATATATATATATATATGAGAGGAGAGAGAGAGAGAGAGAGAGAGAGAGAGAGAGAGCTAGTGAGCGAACTTGAATGAGAGATGGATAGATAGGTAGATAGATATAGATGGATAGACAGAGCTAATGAATTTGGCTTAAATAATATATATATATATATATATATATATATATATATATATATATATATATATATATATATATACATACACACATGGTTATGATAGAGTGGATAGGGATCGATATTTTGATATGGCTGGCTCTAGAACTAGAGGTCATAGTTTGAAGCTTCGTAAGAAAACTTCTTTGCAGGATGTAAGGAAATACTTTTTCAGTGTAAGAGTAGTTGATAATTGGAATTGGCTAAGCGAGGAGGTAGTTAATGCTATCTCAATCCATAGTTTTAAGGACAGGTATGATAAGTATCACTAAGTATAAAATGGAACCGATCAGGAGACGGGAAGATACGAACTTTGGGCTCTTTCCCGTAATCACAATTAGGTAATCACAATTAGGTAATCACACACACACACACACACACACACACACACACACAGAGTGAGAGAGAATAGGCTGAATGCCTGCACTTCAAAGAGAAAGAACTTAGGGTGGAGACGGCCGAAAGGCACAGATAGATGGGATGATAAATATGGAGGAAGACCCATGATGTGGGTGGAGAAACCCTCCCCATAATGGCTGATAAAAATGGGATGGGCAAGAGAGAGGAAAAATGGCTTCTGGACATCTCCAGGAATTGAAAACTCTTAACACTTAAATGGAATTTTGTGTAGTTTTATTTGTCACTATTCCCCATTGGTATGGGGTGGACACAGACAGGGTGGAGCTGTGGAAGTATGGTTGGATGATAAAATCAAATGAAGGATGAAAAAAAAATATAATAACGATATATGGAAATTAAATTAAGAAAGAGTCAAAAAGAAATTTAATTAAGGAACACGAAAGATAAATCGTTTCCTTATATACAGCTGCGGCAGAAGATTCTTGTCCTGTCGTATAGTGTTTTTCTAACACTATACTTATTCTATAGGTAGAGAGGTCGGTGATAGAGAAGCCTCTCTCCTTCTTACTTAATTTATTCAGAAGCTACATGATTCCTTTAATCCTCAAAGCTCCCATTTCTATAGTTCCTGTACCTCAATCTTCCCGCTCCCTAAGGGGGAGGTTCTAACTAGGACGTAAGTTCTGCCCCCTGCAAGGCCTGACTTCTAACTAACAGACATGCTCTCCGCATGCCGTCCTATGGTGGCGGGTCTCCGAGTGCGCACTCTGCCCTCTAGCGGCTATAGGCGTCTAAATGCGATACCTTACGACAGCCCAATTACCTTGTGGATTAGAAAAGGAGTTGGGGGGAATTGTGGTAGCTCTTTATCCATCCTCAAGGATCTAAGAGGAGTGATTTATGTATTTTAGTATCTGGCAAAAGTGTGTGCTTTGACTCGGCCACCCCCTCACAAAGGGGTTAGCGGCCATTTTATATATGCATGTTTATTAGGTTGTTATTGCTATTAAAAGGGAGTTTTTTACTGTGTTACCGAATTAAAATTATTTTTTTTATCTCCCTTACCTGGAAAAAGAAATAGAATAGTGTAATCTTTTTTTTTACTCTGTATATTAAAGTTGTGTCACATTACGTAACAAGTTACCATTTACAATGGAAAGAAATAGTTCACTAACAACAGAAATATATCAACAGCAACATCATATGCTACTGTTTGTAATTATTTTTCATTTTGTTATTTAGGTTATATCTTCAAAAATAAAATTATTTAATTAATGATTATATTAGATTTTACAGTTGTCAGTGTGGGATTAATGTACATTGTGATATAGATACTTTCATGTAATCATCTACAATCCCATATTCGAAGCCCAAAACATTCAGCGCATCGCACGTGAAAATAAAGATGTGAGACTGTTTGGCACGATGCCAAAGTCTTTGCAATCTTATATTCGAGGCCCCTCTTTATTCAGCTCAGGGAGTGCCTGCGTTTCCACATCCTCATGTAATGCCTTTAGAAAGACTTAAAAAAACAAGTTTCCTCCCAAACATGCTACATAATCCCCACGAATAAAGAAGTGGCACACCATGGCACTGTGCCAAACGACTTTCGGCAAGCTGAAGAATATTTTAAAATATATTAAAAAACAAATAACTCTAGTATTTACAAGGGGAGATGTGAGGTAGGTGGCAGATGGCATAGAACCACAATATAAATGAGCCATTTTTCCCTTTATAAGGGCTGAGTCAATGCAAGGCTTGTCATAGAGAGGAAATTGAAAGAAGCAATCGAGGAGTTTGAATTGTAATTCCCCGTCTTCTGTGAAGTATAGATTAGGGGTTCATTGGGTGTCTGTGCGTAGGTTAGAGAATGCGTAAATACAAGTATGTAAGTGTATAGAGAGAGATGTGACTCGGTTTTTCATCACGGACTCCCTTTTCTACTAAGGACTAGGACGTTACCTTCTTGAAAAGGACTTTTGTTTTGGCGAGTGCTACCTTTACCCTGAATGAATGCTCTTTCTATCTTCATACCATGACGGGCTGCGAACCCTCGACCTGACGAATCAAAATCGTCGGTGTTACCACTCGGCCACGGTGGCCACAAGTGTACAGAGAAAATTTTATTTTTGAAGAGTGACACCGGGACGGGTAAATAAAACTCCATATTGAGAAGAACCAAAGGTAGAAGCTTAAGGGTAAGGCAGAAATAAGAGATTGTTAAGCAATAAGAGAAGGACAGGCTGAAAGAATGGTCAAATAAAAGAAGACTTAGAGATATGGCAGGACCTAGAAATATGTCCTCATATGTTTTTCTGTCAATCCCCCTTCGAATGGGGGTGGACTGAAGATAGGTTGGAGCTGGGGATATAAGGTTAAATACCCTACCTAACGCTCGACGGTGAGCTCACACTGGTTTGTTACTTCTCAAGTCGAACACTCAAACCACTGCTGTACCGCGGTCCTCTATGGCTCTGCGTGGTAAGTTAAAAAAAAAAAAATGACTGAGCTCTTTGAGAGCACGCCTTACAAATGCGTGCCAATGCGAGCATATTTGCTTACACATGCTTTTAATATTTTCTATTTCGTTTTCGTTTCATTTGTACATTTTCTAGCATTCTTATCTGGCTTGTAATCACCCTTTTTAATCACCTTTTTGTCTCCCCTTCTTTACTGCTCTCATCTCAAAAGTGTGTAAATCTACACCGTTTATTTACACTCGAGTTTCGTTATTTTTTTTTTAAATCTTGTTTTATCTTCATCTCTTCTGTATATCTATTTTTTTTACTCTTTCTCTCTCCTGTTCCTGCTACTTTTTTTCGATTTTTTTTAAATTTTATTTATTCTAGTATTTTCTTTATCTCTGTCACTACTGTTTTTTTTTTACACTTATTTTGTTTTTCTCGTTCTTCCTCTTGAACAGATATTTCTGTTTGCTCTCTTATATTTATTTATTCATTTTATTTTATCTATTTATTTCTTCCTCGCACGCCTTAAATATGGTCATTTATATTTGAGAATACTGTATATGTAATTTTTATGAAAATCTGTCATCTGACTTTCTGTCTTTATAAAAATCTCTCCCATATGCATTTTTCACATACTCAAAACACGTTCATTCACATCTACTTAACTCTCTCTCTCTCTCTCTCTCTCTCTCTCTCTCTCTCTCTCTCTCTCTCTCTCTCTCTCTCAGCTCATTTCGCATTCTTTTCAACCCTCCTCTCGTACAATCTCGTTCTCTCTCACCCGATACTTCCGCAAGCCTTGCGCATCTCGCGTGTCTTGTGTCTTCTGTCATCATCCCAAGATGTAAATTGACGGTGTCTGTTAATGTTCAAATAAATAATCCACGTTTTATGTGTCATTGTTGGTCCCCTTTATAGAGGTAGACACAGGCAGAGAGTGGCTGGGAAATTAAGGCTGGATGCATTTCCGAGCGCCCCACGATAGTCTTGATTTTGGGTAAATACGTTGACCATCCGCTACCGTGGTTTCTTGTTGATGTGCAAAGGTCCCTATAATTATCTATACTCAAAGATAGAGGAGACTGGAAAAGATGATTGATCCCACTGACAGGCTGAAAAGCCTACCTAGGAGTGTAAGTAAAAAGTGAGGAAAGTTTACCAAGTCTCTTTGGCTTCTGACTATGCGGGGACCGTAGTAACTCAATAGTAGACTGCGTAAGTCTGAAAACGAATAACGCGAGTTTGAATTCACATGAGGTGGTTGAAATATATATTCTACTACTACTGCTACAGCTACTCCTACTACTACTACTGCTTCTACTAACAACAATAATAATAATCACAAATGATAATAATAATAATTTAATAATAATAATAATAATAATAATAATAATTAATAATAATAATGATAATAATAATAGAGGATTAACCAGATACATTTTACTACTACTACTACTACAACTACAACAACAACTACTACTACTACTACTACTACTACTACTACTACTACTACTACTACTACTAATAATAATAATAATAATAATAATAATAATAATAATAATAATTAGATAATTAAATAGACAGGTAAATGAATACATAATCATGTCAAAAAACTTGCATATATAATGTGTATACTTTCACCCAACATAAAATGGGTTTTCCCGGATTGTCACCCCCTGCAGACAAGGTTTCACCTGTTCCATTTCTTCTTCCTCCTCCTCCTCCTCCTCCTCCTCATCATCATCATCAGTTTTATTTAGATGTGACGCCAATTTCCTGCATACGCACATACTATAATAATAATAATAATAATAATAATAATAATAATAATAATAATAATAATAATAATAATAATAATAATAATAATAATAAAAATAATAATAATAACTACAATTCTGATATGTAATTTTTCTCGTATACATGACTTTTATCGCCAATTTTTACCACTAATATATTGTTGTTACTATATAAAAGTAACTATGTTTTTTTTCTATTTTTCATCCCTCTTACTCACTGCTCTTTCTTTGCTCTAAATCTGTGACCTTGAAATGGTCGTGCGAATTTTACGCTAAAAATAGCGAGTTTTTCCCCGCAATCACGCCAAGTGGCTTAAAAACACACCAATAAATTTTACCGCCTACAAGTCTCTCCTAAATAAATTTCTCTCTCTCTCTCTCTCTCTCTCTCTCTCCCCACAAGTATTTGTATAAATACAAGCATATTCTCTCTCTCTCTCTCTCTCTCTCTCTCTCTCTCTCTCTCTCTCTCTCTCTCTCTCTCTCTCTCTCTCTCTCTCTCTGCCTCTCACTCTCCCACACGTATTTGTATAAATACAAGCATATTCTCTCTCTCTCTCCTCTCTCTCTTCTCTCTCTCTCTCTCTCTCTCCCACGTATTTGTATAAATAAATACAAGCATATTCTCTCTCTCTCTCTCTCTCTCTCTCTCTCTCTCTCTCTCTCTCTCTCTCTCTCTCTCATCTGTGCTCGGCTCAGAATGGGGTATCGGCCTTTATGGCAGGTCTCCCAGACTCTAGATATGCCACAGTACACCTCCTGTAAATTATGCGACCGTCCTAATGCTAACACTCTTGACCACTATTGTCTTCAGTGCCCCACAGTGAGAGATGTTTTTACCACGAGGTCAGAACTTAATACAGATCTGCTCATTTTTACTTAATGATGACAACCTTGATGTTATTCTTGCTCGTTATCCTCACTTTGGTGGCCATTAATTATATTGAATTATACATATATTTTCTGTATGTTGCTGTATAATTCTGTTTGTGCATTCTGCGTTTCTCTGAGCTTTACTTTTGCATATAATTGTACTCTGTGCTGCCATACTGTGAGTTGTGTATTAGTATGCAGCAATGTTTTATCAATGTGTTACACCTCCCTGTAAAACTATGTTCAATTCTTGGTTTTGTATCCATTTGAAGCATTATTTGTATGAACTCATGTAATGTCTGACGACTTGGCGCAATAAATTAATAAAATAAATCTCTCTCTCTCTCTCTCTCTCTCTCTCTCTCTCTCTCTCTCTCTCTCTCTCTCTCTCTCTCTCTCTCTCTGTCATAGGGTGAAAGCTAATTTTATTCTCAGGTATTTTTCAGTTGGTCGTTAGAAGCTTGTAAGAAATACCTGCTGCTGCTATATTTTCTCATACAAAGGGCCGCGATAACTCAGTGATAGAGATCGATTCGGGAATTAACAAACCCGATTTCGAGTCCACTGCTTTGCAATGAGAAGGTCATCTAGCCTTCATCCCCATCCCTAGTATGTCTGTGTCCACCCCTATTCGAAGGAGGGATTAATCGTCACATAAAATGGCATACATCAACAATATTAGATAAAGCTTGTTTTGGTATATAGATGGGTAGACAGGCGCGTCTGATTGTGAGTAGGTAGTTCAGATAGAGAAAAGAGACAGATGGACAGGGAGAAACAGTAGCTTCTCTAGCTAGCTTGTTAGCTGTTGTTTTGCTTGGCAGAGAAAGGTTAGAAAGGCTTTTTTTTTTATTATTATTTTTACCACCCCAGAATCTCCCCTACTCAGCGCGGATGTTTCAAAAATACAACCACGCTGTTTCTTAAGCCTTTGTCTTTGCTATTATTATTATTATTATTATTATTATTATTAGTAGTAGTAGTAGTAGTAGTAGTAGTATATTAATTTGTACAGAACATTCATAGGCAGTTTTATGAATGCAATATATCTGAAAATATCCACAAAATTATTATTAGACAATAAAAATAATAATAATAATAATAATAATAATAATAATAATAATAATAATAATAATAAAATAGTAAATAATAATAATAATAATAATAATAATAATAATAATAATAATAATAATAAATAATAATAATAATGAAAATAATATTTCACAACCTTGATGTTATTAATTGAAGCAATCACTTCTTTTGTAATTGATACATGACTGAATCGAATTCTTGATCGTCGGAATGGCAAACCAGGTTTTAACCCACCAAGCTGCCGGAGAGTCTGTGCAGTACATAGTTCTACACAGGGGTATACATATGTGCGTTTCCACATGTGCGTGTACATCTGCATCTTTTACTTAAGAACTGGCTTGAAGCCAGTCACATCGTGACTCGACTTAGGGGATAAATCACTGGGAGGGAGGGAGGGAGGGAGGGTATTTAAGTTAGGAAGGAGGGAGGGTCATGAATAAGAGGAGGGGGGATATGTAAAGCGCATTTTCTGGTTTTGTTGAATATTTGAGGGATGAGGTTAAGAGGATAAGCGGAATATATATATATATATATATATATATATATATATATATATATATATATATATATATATATATATATATATATATATATATATATATATATATTATGTAGGGGGTGTGGCGGTCTCTGCATGTAAGCGTATATATGTAAATTCTCATTATCAGTCGACAAACGTTTCAGAATTTTCTTAATAAACAAGAGAACATTTCTGAATTCTATTCATAATTCAGTAAACGTTCCTGAAGTCTCATTAATAGATTAATATTACTGACTCCTCGTTATATGAGTGTGGCTCCGGGACAGGCGAGAAAATTGCTCTCATCATGTCCCGGCACCAAGAAAACATTGAGACAAAGAGAAAGTGACAGTTTAAGGACAAACTAGAAATAAGAGAATAATAGTTAGATCGTCTCATGTAAATTTTTATCATTATTCAAGTATATACAGTATAGCTTGCTGGCTAGTACAGTGGTAACGCGCTGGCTTCGCATTCACGAGGTCGAAAGATCGGTTCCCGTCCAAGACAGAGAGTATAAGCTGTTTCATGGCAGGTACTACTGTGGTTGGGCACCACAGTGGGGGGTTGGGGCTTGCACCTACTGACGAGTACCCATTGTATTGTAATGGAAATAAAGGTTTATTATTGCTGCCACCGTGGTAACGCTCGAGATTTGGATTCATCGGATCATGGTTTTGCGGCCGGCCACACGGCCTGAGGTTAGAAATAGCATTCACTCAGGGTAACGGTCGTAATAACCTAAACCAAAGTCTTTAACAAGAATCCACCGTCCAAGCTCTTAATAGAAAAAGGGGTCCGTGACGAAAAAATCCAGATAAAGGTGTCACTGAAAAAAATCTAACCGTATTTAACCTAACCTACCAATTTTTACCTATGATTTTTTCCCTGTGACTTTATAACTGGCCACAGTGAAGCCAGGTAATAAAATCACAGGGAAAAATCTAAGCTAACCTAACTTAACATAACCTAGCCTATTTGTGAAGTTTCACCCGTGACTTTTTTTCCTGTGACTTTATTTGAATTGCAGCATACAGTTAACTCAACGTGTGCTTCAGACACTGAATGCCAAGATATGCTTCTTTTAATTACTGTGAACAAAGAACCAATAAATATGTTTGGGAAAGCCGAGAGTTATTGACATGAGTTATGGTTAACTCGTAAAGCATCTAAAATAAAAAAGCTAAATAATTCATTTCCTGTTGTGATTGCAAGCAGTATGTTTGCAAATTAAGATTCTGGGTATCATTAAAGCCTCAGAACCAGCTTCGTTTGAATATTTGTTATGCAAGTAATATACGGAATATATTAATTAAAGAATTTTCCAATGTAATTTTGTAATCATTTTACAATTGTAAATATTGTATATTTGACATTTAAAAAATAAAATAAAAAAAATTATTGCAGTTCACTTCGTACAGTAGAATCCACCTTGGGGCTTCAGAGAGGGCATCCAAGCCTTCATTCCCCAGCTCTAGCTTGTCTGTTTCCACCCCCGTAATGGGGAAAAACAGTAACACAAAACAATAACAACGACAACAACGGTTGTAAATATGTCTCGGTTATATCTCTTTCATTGTTATTCTTGTAATAAAAACCTTTATTTGTTATAAACTTCACTGTTTATTTTCTTGGGTATATCATAAATTATATATAACTTTTATAGCTTTGTTTAATTTACAGTTTCTTTTTGTTGTTATACAGAACGCAACGCAATATTCGTTAATATCTCAGTTGTTGAAAATTTTGACGCATGTCATTCAATGAGTAATTTCTAATGACTTCCGTACAGACCTCTCTCTCTCTCTCTCTCTCTCTCTCTCTCTCTCTCTCTCTCTCTCTCTCTCTCTCTCGTACTTTTTTATTTTATATATATATATATATATATATATATATATATATATATAATATATATATATATATGTATGTATATTTACTTAAATTTAAAGAAAATATAAATATTTAATAACGAAGTACTTATACTTAAAACTGGGAATGATTTTAAAAAATTAGCACTTGATATATTTACTATTACATCTACTGCTACTACTACTACTACTACTACTACTACTACTACTACTACTACTACTAATAATAATAATAATAACAATAATAATAATAATAACATATCGATATTAGCAACTATCTCTATGTCATCCTGTATTACACGTGATATCATCGTTGTCTATATATATTACTTCAAATTTATGACGCCAGTACGTAACCATATATTGTTATTTATTCGAATCATGACTTAATTAGCATAGTCATACCCTTCCTATCGGAAGAGAGAGAGAGAGAGAGAGAGAGAGAGAGAGAGAGAGAGAGAGAGAGAGAGAGAAGAGAGAGAGAGAGAGAGAGAGAGAGAGAATGACTTAGTTGTGTCATACAGACTTAAAAATTATCGCCTACTCGTATTTACACACACACACACACACACACACACACACACACACACACACACACACACACACACACACACACACACACAGAATGGTCACGTGCATGTACACTCTTATCTCAGTTGGCTCAGATAATTATGTCTTAACTACAATGACATCATACCTTTATACACACTCATAGCCTGACTTGTTGCTACGTTATCAATGATTCCGTTGATTAAAACCCGTCGTGGCTATTTTGTGATACACATTTTCTTTTTTATTAGGTTTAATACGTTTTTGACTGCTTTTTCTCCTTAGGACAATCGTGTATGGTTCGATAGAATATGTTTAAATTAATACCAGTTTGATTTGACTGTGTTTTCGGTGATCTTTTGTCTCTAATTACAATACCGAATATTCTGGTGTATGCGTTACATTTCTCTTGCAATCTCATCACATCTGACAAGACACTATGCTCCCTATCTCTTTTTTGTTTTGCTTTATTTCACACCATTATTGCCTTCATTACGTTACCGTAACTATTCTTGCAGCCTGTCTTTTTATTTTTTACTATTCTTTATTTCTGCCTGTTTTATAAGCTGCTACTTTTCTTAAATGTGTTTGTTGGTTCCTGGGCCCGATGAGAGCAATTTTTTGGGGCTCGTTCTGATGTTACACGCCTATATATATATATATATATATATATATATATATATATATATATATATATATATATATATATATATATATATATATATATATATATATATTACTTTATCCAGACACGTGCATGCATGTATTAAAAAAATATATATAGATATTTTCCATGATGCGCGTAAAGAGGAATATTTTTTTTCTAACCTTGCCAAAAATGATAAAAAAAAACTTATGAAGAAATTCTGTTGTATTTTAATTTTTTTTTTTTAATTTATTTATTTTTGCTTCTCCCAGAAAATCCACTATTTTCAGTATAGATGTTTTGGCCTCATCTATCTTGCCTTCACCTATCCACCACCTTTTGCCCGATCAAGCCAAAACACTGATTAATACCTGTCAAGAGTGACTTGTCACCGTGTCAAAAGGGCCATAATTTTGATTAAAAAGATCTGAAAGTCGTTCTTACGCGCTTAGCAAGGTAGTGTTGGAAGAGGTTGATGGGTAAACGCCGTGTTTTTGACCTTTACTTCTTTTTATTTTTAAAGCAAATTGAAAAAGGACAGAGGTACTTATCTTGAGAGCTGCAAACCACTTTTGGGACACTATTTTATAATTTTTGAGACGTATACTAAGAGTCTCCACGGGTTGTCAACTCTAGTGTACTGAGGCGACAATCAGGTAACTCGCCATTAAGCATGGACACCCTTCCTAATGGCCAGCAGAAGGAACCCGCGTTAGTCGCTCCCTGACTCGCGCACGATACTACTGAGCTGCTGCGGAGCTTCCGAAAGGAGAATTAAATATGATCATTGTAATTAACAAAGTAACAGAAAAGGATGATTGATGCTCTGTTCTACGTCACGGACTCTCATTCCTGCTAAGGACTAAGACGGTGCTTTCTTGTCAAGGACTTTGAGTTTGGCAAGTGCGACCGTTTCCCTGAGTGAATGCTCTTTCTAACCTCAGCCCAAGACGGGCTGCTAACCCACGACTTGACGAATCATTGTCGTATAACTGACTGATGTAGGATTTGTTATCCCATCTAATGACACCAATTTGTAAGATAGTGTCCCTCCGAGTGTCACCAAATTGTAGGATGACTGGGTTATCTCACTGCTTGTCACCCGTTTTGTAGTATAGTGGGGTTACTGTTCCACCTGATGACACCAAATATGTCGGGAGATTTCTATTTTATACAAGTTATAATTATGGTAGCGTGGTTGGTGAAAAACATCTTCTTTATATTGCTTTATTCTTATTTAACATCTATGTACTCAGAGCTCCTATTACTACAGTTCCTGTCACGACTAATTCCTGAGTCCCACCCCAAAAGGGGGAGGCTAGCTAAGCTGTACTGTGTTAAGTCTGCTGCTGGCAAGGCCCGGTCTCTAACTCAACTAACTGTGCCTGCCCTGGGTGGTTCTTGAAATACCCCAAGGGCAGGGCGTGGCTTGACATCCAGTCCTGCCAATGAACTCAAGGGACATCCAGTTCTGCAAATCAACTCCAGGTTCGAAGTGGATTCCCGCCTATTTTGGGGAGGAGCTATTTCAACCAGCCTATTGCAAAGGAGTGGGTGGTAATTGCCTATTGCCATTGGGTATCTCCCCTGGGCATGTACTTCACATTTAGGACAAATGTTCATGTGTGGTGCTGGGAATAGAGGACTTGTTGTCATCTCACACCCTCTTGAGGTACTTGACGCCAGATGCCGAGTCCCATGGGACCAGCCATATATCTTCGTGACCCTTTTAACATGGGCCTCGTCCCAGCAAAACACTGGAGAGAGTGTTCAATGTTCCCTTTGACCTCTAGCAAAAGTCTTGCTACATCATAATAGCGAGAGTTACCTCTCGGCCACCGTGATAGGGACGGGGGAAGGGGTAGCATTTGGGGGGACCTCATAGTCGTTGGGCTCCGTCCAAGCCTCTGTCAGTGGTGCGTGAAATTAGACGAAAAAAAAAAATAGAAATGAATCTATAAAAGTCAGTGTGATTGAATATTCTTGTTTGCGATCGTAAGGTTAGTTTGTATACCCTGTCCAAGTAAATTACGTCTCATTATTGTCTTTGACTTTGTTTAGATAATGTACATACACACATACATGTAATATGGAAGGTAATGTATTTACAGTATGTCATTATGTATGTATGTAAGTATGAACATTAAGTATGTTATGACTATTCACTCTAATCCCTTCACATCTGACAAGTCTCAACACTCCCCATATCTGTTTCTCTTTGCTTTATATTTTCTTCGTGCCCAGGCCCGATGAGGGTAGTTTTCTACACCCCCCTCCTGGTGTCACTCAAATAAATTGTTAATTTGGATATTTATGTATATGTACGTCTCTCTCTCTCTCTCTCTCTCTCTCTCTCTCTCTCTCTCTCTCTCTCTCTCTCTCTCTCTCTCTCTCTCCAAAACGTTTAATCAAGTTGTTGAGCCGCGTCTTTCAAGTTTGTTATGATTGCCACAACCTCAAACAGAGCACCGCTGTTCTTGCTATCCCTTAGAGGGATTTGGCACATTTCGGCGCAGCCGGTTTGGCACCAGATCTGGCACGGTTGTTTGGTCGCTAAACAATTTGGCGACAACCCAGTTTGTGACGGACATTTTGGCGCTTACAAGATTTTTATATTTTGAGAACCTCACTTAACCTAACCCCCTAAGCAATTTGGCGACAACCCATTTTGGGACGGACATTTTGGCGCTTACAAGATTTTTATATTTTGAGAACCTCACCTAACCTAACCCCAGCCACACTCTGCCAGTGTTCAACCCCATAATGGGGATTGAAAGTGATATATAGAACGTAAACACACACCCTTGTTCCCATTAAGGATCATATTCGACACAAAACGCAATAAAAAAATTACTTTGTAAATTTACTTTTCTTATTAGCCAATATTTACAGATGTATGACTCATGTCCTGTATGCTATACAGTATATATTGTTGCACCTTTTTATGTTAAACTGTTAGTCCTCTCCCCCTGAGAGAGGATGCTAGAATACTTCCTCCGTGTTCCCCTGCTTGTCGCAAGGATCGACTAAATGGGGCGGAGTGAGGGGACTGAATCCCCTTTTTTTTTTTTTATTCCCAAGGAGTCAAGAGTATTTTGTCTTGACTCAGCCAATCCCTTCATAAGGGAAAAATGGCTCATGTATATAAATAGATTAGTCACCGTTTGAAATGGGGGTAGATACAGTGAATCTGGAGCTATACAGTAGATATGAATATGGTTATGTCTCTTATCTCATAATATATCTTGTATACCATACGCTTTTACCGTATCAAAACACAGGGTAACCCCTCTTGATGTAATCTTGGCGTGAAATTGTTTGTGTGTCTGGGAGAGAGAGAGAGAGAGAGAGAGAGAGAGAGAGAGAGAGAGAGAGAGAGAGAGAGAGAGAGAGAGAGAGAGAGAGAGAGAGAGAGAGAGAGAGAGAGAGAGAGAGAGAGAGAGAGAGAG
>JAXCGZ010023555.1:10000-15000 GCA_037179515.1 Halocaridina rubra
TAATTACTATCTCTGGTGTAGTTCGCACGTGATCGTCTAGAGAATTCTTCTTCTCGCTTCTGTATCTGTGAGTGCATAGATCCGGTACTTCACTTCCAAATTCATAACATTAGGTGTATTAGCGCCACGTGCAATCCCCAGACCCTCAACTGTGAAGTTTCTTTCCACTATGAAATTTTCTTTTAGTGCAGCTTAGAACTTTCGGTCAGGAAAAGGAACCGACTCGACCTCGTCAATGCGAGCCTCGAGTTTGTGTGCAATAAAATAAAAGTGAAATGACTAAGTTGTGCAGATTAGAATATTATTAAACATTCAAAATTTATACTGAAGTGCAGCAAATGTAAAACGCTACGATGGAAGTGCTATTGTGATTCTTTTGAGTTGCAGTATATATTAATATATATATATATATATAGTACGTACGTACGTACGTACTACTATATATATATATAATATATATATATTATAATATATATATATATATATATATATATATATATAATATATATATATATATATATATATATATATATATTGTTGCTATTAACAGTAGTAGCTGTAATTGTAGCAGCACTGATACTAATACAGATTATAGTAATAGACTGTTACTACTACTACTACCACTATAACTAGTAGTAGTAGTAGTAGTAATAGTAGTAGTAGTAGTGGTAATAGAAGTAGTAGTAGTAGTAAAAGTAGTTAAACCTGTACATCGTTTCCTAGTAACCGCTTTAGTTATAACTTTACTAAAAGTTACTGAAACAAAATGACTTTAAATCACTTTCACTTATGCTGTTGCTCTCTTTGATACAAAGACCAAATCCTCAAAGGCTCTCATCAGTTGCCATATATTCTTGTACCCCCAGAACATTAATTATTTAACGTCCCATCGTTAAGGTCTGTCCTCTATTTCACCGTAGCCGCTAATTGGTTGCCTGTAAATGAGAGGGTGGTGTGATGGTATTAAGGGTAAATCCTCAACATTTAATACAAGGAGTAAGCAAAGGTTCAAGGCCGAAGGAACATCCGGCGTTAAGGGGGATTGAGGTTTACACAGGCTCACTACTAACAAATCTTTCACATGTTATGCAATATGCTGCGCAAGCATGTACATGGCATAATGTCTCCTCGGTATTTATGATGATAGATTGCATAGCTCTATTGGACATATTCTGAATTAGTGCTGTTGTGCTTGACTGAACAATCTCCTATCCTTGGAATAGACGTTGCGTTGAAGATCCCTTGAGGCAGTGTAATCTTCCATCTTGTTCTGATGATGTTGTGGTTTTAGATGGCATCCTTTGAAACAGCTTTGCAATTAAGAAAAATACCCATGGTATAATTCACGTACTTCCTAAAGTGCATAACATTATACATATATTGCCATAATCAACATTAGCCATAATTACTGTAGTTAAAAGGTATTAATGTTTTTCAGAATGTCAACATGATTCCAGTATCTCGTCTCCACTGATGATGTATCCGTTAACCAACACTCATTCACTTTGAACATTATGCTAAGGTGTCTTTCACTGAACTCACCAGAAGGCTTTTATTGACCATAAAAGTGCTTGAGAAATTAATATTTATATCTTTTGAAAGGACGTTAAGAGACTTCAGAAATGTACTTTGAACAGTAATTGTTTTCGTTATTTCATGCTTTTCGCTCCCTAGAGGTCATATCTCAAGTGAAGCACAAAACTTCTTGAAGGTCGCGTGGTTTTGGTGCTAAGTGGTAGTTTCCTACATTGCATTATTCATGATGACTTTGCTCCTGGCTGGCAAATGTGGCATACTTTGCCAGAAATTCGTCCCTTTTTTATGCTACTGTAATTCTAAGAGTACAAGAATGTTCAAGGCTAGGCTGATTTGTGTATATGTTCAATTGTTCATATATGCATGTTTGTTTTTTTCCAGTTTTATGGCTGTTTTGAAAATAAATAAATGGTTTATATTTAGTGAAACTAGATAGTAGCGTGCTGGTTATAAGTTATACTTAGTAGCCAAGCAATTTAAAAGAAAAATCAAGTACTACTTTATCACTACTTCTGTCAAAGGGTCTAAATGAACCTTTTTAAAAACTTGTCCGTCGTATGAAAATTATGACCTCTCCGTATACCACAAACCTGAACGAATAATGCCCTTAACTGCAGGTGTGTCCAGTTGAATTAGGAAAAGAGGTTAAAATTTATAAGCCTAAGCCTAAGAAGGTTCTTACCCTTGACTACGTGAGGTTATTCACATGGCTTATGAGTCTTTTTTTCATGCCTCTTCCTCTTTGTACCTATCTACCTGCCTTTACAAAACTGCATCCTCAGACATGTCGAGCAGGACCCATTGGCTTTGGTGACCACATAATGTAGGGTAACTAGACTTAGGCAACTCTCATACCCTCTCTACCTTCCAACCATTGTCAAGTCCAATATAAGTCTTTTTCTTCTTTTTCTTTTTCTCCTCCTGCACCTCCAATGCCTCCTCCTCCTTCCTGTTCTCCAACTCCTTCTTTCCCTCCTACTTCTCCTCCTTCTTCTCCATTTCCACTTCCTTCTTATCCTTTTCTTACTTCTCCTTTCACTTCTTTTCCTTCCATTCTTCCTCTCCTCCTCCACTATTCTTTAATCCTTACTCCTCATTCTCTCTTTAATCTTATTTATTCTTTCTCTCTCTCCTCTCCCTTCTACTTCTTCTCCTCCTCCTACCCCATCATATCCTCCTTCTATTCCCTCATCTCCTCCTCCTTCTCCTTCTTCTCCTACTCCTTATATCTTCCTTTTCTCTTCCACTTCCTACTCTTTCGGATGCCTAGCGAATCGCTTCAAAATAAACTGATTTATTTTCACCTGGAATGTTCTCTTTCCAGTACTCATTTGCTTATCCTGGAATATTCGTCGCTATTACACCTGGAATGTTCTCTTTCCAGTACTCGTTGCTTATCCTGGAATATTCGTCGCTATTACACCTGGAAAGTTCTCTTTCCAGTACTCATTTGCTTATCCTGGAATATTCGTCGCTGTTACACCTGGAAAGTTCTCTTTATAGGACTCATTTGCTTATCCTGGAATATTCGTCACTATTACTTTAGTTGGCATCGTACTTTCTCACTGTAACTGATTCACTATCATTATATTACTTTTTAAACTAGTGTTCTTTTGTATAAGAAGTACATTTGAAATATTGTATATTTTTTCTATTTTTGTTGTTGTGACGTTTTATTGCTTGTGATCATTCTCATTTGCTTTTTAGATATATATGATTGATTGGGGAATGCTTTATACATGCATACATACATTCATCCATACATACATATATACACACACACACATACATATACATGTAAATATAAAAATAAATATAAATATAAATATACATATATATATATATATATATATATATATATATATATATATATATATATATATATATATATATATATATATATATATATATATATATGAGCCGTTTAATAATTGTTTTACATTGGTATTATATATTATTTCCTACTCAATCTATCAAGAGTTCTCTAACCAAAGAAAAGAATAAGATCTAACATATTGTGTACATTTATTCGTGGAACTTCCACGTGGCATTCGTCAAAATAATATCATGTCAAATGTGAAGCTAGTTCGTGAATATAGGACACTGTCATCGTGAGCAGTTCGTGAAGGCTTATAAAGAGACCTGTTCAAAAAGGGTGATGAAGCTGCAAATGCGTCCTTCCTACGTCATAGACCATTGTAGTAAATTACGCAACCCGTGGAAAAGAAGAAGTACCAGAAACAGAAATGACTTGATTTAAACTGTCAATCCTAGCTAAGGCATACACTACTTGAAATAATTTTTCCTTTACTTATCCCTCATATCCAATTAAATAATAAAATTTAGATTCGTAATGCCTTTGGCCAGATTTCTTAAACAGTGTAAACCTAGGATACCATATTGTTAGTTAGCTAGACACACAAATGGAGTTCATAAACGCATCTGATGCGGTTCTGTTTATGGGGGGGATCCTAGCCATTCACAGAACCGCGTCAGATGCGTTTATGAAATCCATTTGTGTGTGTCTAGCTAACTAACAATATGGTATCCTAGGTTTACACTGTTTAATAAATCGGGCCAAAGGCATTACGAATCTAACTTTTATTATTTACTTGGATATGAGGGATAAGTAAAGAATATAATTATTTCAAGTAGTATCTGCCTTAGCTAGGATTGACCGTTTAATGTTTAATTAATTTTACCAACTTTGTCCTTATTTTGGAAGTTTCTTTATTCTTAGTTTTTGATTCAGTTTCTTTATTTTTTTACTTGTTCATTTTTTTTACTACATCTACTTTTACTATATCTTTTTGTAGATGCTAGAGAAATCGCTTAATTTATGCTGAAGAGTTCGACAAGTAAAGAGCAAAATTAAAATCTTGGCTAAGAAATAAAATATAAATTATACACGGTAGCAAGTTACGAATATTCGAGATAATATTGACAGAGAAAAATATACCTTATTCATGGGCCAGTTATTAGGCACAGATCAGCACTCACACATGCAGTAAAAATGTTCACCACTTGTTTGAAAAATAATGCGCTCGTGAAGCTGGTTCCAACTGCACTTGCTGAAATGTACTGAATGAAATGTGCAGATCATAGGAACTATTGTCAGTTTGTACTTCGATAAACCATTACACTAAATATAATGTGTGTGTGTGTGTGTTTTTTATTTCTTTATAAGCGGCGATTTTATAGTATCTCTTAGGGTAACAGGAAATCGCATTTATTTCGTCGCCTTCTAAAGCATTATTGTTTGACTGGTTTTAAGTATTTCAAGTTTTGGCTGCTGTCACTTTACTCGTAAAATTTAAGCCCCGCATCTTTTTAGTTTTGAAAAAGTTTAATACAGCCAAAGACCCGCAGGACCTGGAAAGAGATTGCCAAAAGCAGGGGACCGAGTTCGTCCTTGAGG
Organism: Halocaridina rubra; assembly: GCA_037179515.1. Lineage (NCBI taxonomy): Eukaryota > Metazoa > Arthropoda > Malacostraca > Decapoda > Atyidae > Halocaridina > Halocaridina rubra. Next base: position 14,955 of record JAXCGZ010023555.1, read on the forward strand.
AATATATTTGGGCATCTGCACACACACAACAGCAAAATGAGCAAAT
>JAXCGZ010023555.1:25000-30000 GCA_037179515.1 Halocaridina rubra
CAACTCTAAAACTCTATAACAACAGAAAGAGAAATACTCTCACTAAGAGATTGATCAATGATCTCTATTTATTATTTCCCAGGTTTAGTAGATCTCACGGTATCATCTTTGACTCTCACTGATGCAATTCCATCGTAGTCGGTATAATGAGATCATAAAAATCTGCCAAAATCTGGCCTTCATAATAGTAATCTGGAAGGTCAGAAAAACTAGTTCTTAGTAGAAGACATCCTAACCATCTACCTGGGCCCTTGGTTTTCAAGAGAACAAGAAGTTGCTAAGGTAGACCTCGAAAAGGCAGCAAAAAGCAGATCATGGGATGATTGTTAAGGCTAAGATGTGATGCAGTTAGAGGGTTAGAAATACCATGAAGTACCATGCACGAACTAGAAAATACTTGGAGATTATTCTTGAAAGAAATCGTTTGGAACTTTGTGAGTTTGCGAGGTAGTCTAATTGAGAATCCTTTTCTCTTTGTAAAAGGATGATATTATTTTAAAAGGCATGATTGGGACCTTTTTGAGATTGTGAAGCTATAAAATATTACACCTTTTCTACTTTCAAGAGGAAGGGATTAGAAGAAGAAGAAGAAAACCATAGGGTGATATAGTAATTAAGAAAGTAGTGTTTAACAACTGAAGATTCAGAGAAAAATACTTTACAACGTGTTAGTTAAATATCCAAGGATAAAAAAGAATAGTGTTAAGAATAAGAAGGGAAAGTTTAATGACCTCAGATATAAGAGTAACACAAATAATATGAAAATATGAAAGAGTGAGAGAGAAGAAAAAATATATACGTAAAAGTACGCAAGAAAGAGAAGTGAATGGAATGTATATATTAGAGTCATATGCATAATATGAAATTGAAGTTTAAAGAGGAGATAGATATAGAATGTGGAAAGTGTAAGTAAGTAAGGTGACAGTAACGAGCGTAAGTATAAGAGAGGGAAGTGTGTGTATAATAGAAAAGAAAAAGAAGAGTTAAATGTGAAGGCGTGAGATAGGCAGTGCAAAGACGAGCGGGCATAACTGTGGTTGAGGTTATGTGTTAGCCTGGAGGCAGGTGGAAGCATAGCCTTAAGGGTCCCACCGTAACAAATAAATAAAACAAATAAATAACAAAATAAGTATATTAATAAATAAATAAATTAATAAATTAATAAATAATTAAAAAAATATAAACAAGTACCTAAATAAATAACTACATTAGTAAATAAAAATAATTAGATGAATGAACAATTAAACACACTAGTATATATATATATATATATATATATATATATATATATATATATATATATATATATATATATATATATATATATATATATATATATATATATATATATATATATATATATATATATATATATATATATATATATATATATATATATATATATATATATATATATATATATATATATATGTGAATAAATAAGTTTTTAATTTTATAAATAAATAGATGAATAAGTAAATCAGTATAAAAAGAAAGAGACTTCTCCATGTATAACGAAGAGGGCATTATACTTTTCTCTTCCACAACAACCCTCGTACAGCCCACTTCCATCCCTCGCCCATTCCTTGCAATCTTAATATCCAGCTATAATACCGACCAATCAAATGGTATAATCCCATGTTTTTTTTTGTCTTTTTGGCACTGCTAAATCTAATACTCCATTATTTTTCTGTTCATTTTTCCTTCTTCTAGAATTTGAAAGTGTAAATGGAAAAAATGAAAGGTAACTCTGTTAATAGAATTTTATTGCAATCGCCATATTTGATTTGGCCTCAATTTTTATATATTTATTTTTAGTTATTATATTTTAATCTACATCTTGTATTTCCTCATTTCAATATATACAAAACTGTTATTAGACATTACAAAGTTCAAAACACACTCCCTCCAAAAGCAAAATTTAATTTTGTAATTAGAAGTTGCAAGTTGGAATGTAATCACTAGTTTTTTTTTAATTATTTCCTTATTGAAAAGAATAGCCAATGAATAAATCATTTTGCATATATGTAAATGAGACTCTCGAAAACGGCCAATATTAAGTCCAAATTTTGAACAAAGGAAATTGAAAGAAAGACATTTTAATACAGAGGAGAAAAGGAGATTAAAATAGGATAAAAAAAACAGACATACACAGAAATAAATGACGAACATTATTCTTGTTTATGGCTCTCACTTGGTGTTGACTTCCTTATTGTGAACGTAAGAAAAAATAAAAATCAGAATCCTTTAATATTTATTTCCAGCCACAAATTAAAACATGAAATATGAACTTATTCCAGAACGATTTTTAAATGTAATTGTTTTTTTCTTTTTCACTTTTATTGGGTGGGTGGATGGGGAAGGGTTTAGCATTATAATGACCTCAGCTTTATCCCCCTCAGGCAAGCTTTATGAGTTATTGCATGAGCCTTAGGTCGGTTTTGGGGGAGTTTCTTCGTGTAATAATGGCCTTAAAGGATTATTGCATAGGTTAGTGAACCCATTATGAGAGAAAAGTCTTTTTTTAATTTCAATTTTTTTTTCATTTTTCCTTCAAAGAGATTTCTGGAGAAGAGATGCAGTTGAGAGTAATTGAATATTGAGTAATTTGCTTTAATGTAATGTTATTAGGAAGATGAACTGTAGGAAATCATAATTCATATTCTCCGGAGGGAGAAAAGTTTAATATAACATGAAATGTAACGAAAAAAAAATATTCGTATGAGAGTGGATGCAAGGTAAGCAATAAAATTTCGTTTTGCACTTTTTAGTTGCAATTTTAATCTTATACTTAATTATCATACTTGTTTCGTCATTAACATTAAATTAATTAATAATTTACATAATTACTATTATATTACAACCTCACATCCTTGTATTCAGTATATATATATATATATATATATATATATATATATATAATATATATATATATATATATATATATATATATATATATATATATATATATATATATATATATATATATATATATATATATATATATATATTCCTCTCACCCACAAAACATCACTGCATTGAGCAGAAACCGAATTCATTATCATATACACACATGCTCAATAGTCGTAATCCTACTGGTAAAGGGGTGACCGAGTCAAAGCACACACCCATTCCCTTGATATTCAATTCAGACTGTCTCGGGTGTCTTACCTCCTCGGGGATAATATATGTGTGAGATGGCGATGGATTAGCCTTTTGAGTACACCATCTTAAACAAAATACAGAGTCAGATTGTGAAGAAGTAGAGCTTAATACCAGCATTCTAATTCACTTTTGTAAATGTTTGATAGTTTTTAACATATAGTAGAATAATTATGGCTACCTCATCATCAACCTTAAGTTCTATTAGTAATTTACAGCAAGTTTTTTTTTTCTCAACCGAATCTAGTTATTTTCATGGTACTCTGATACATAAGACACCAACTTATCAAGCAGAATCCTAATATATTTTTGTATTCATTTTTCCGTTTTATGTCGCTATTCATCACCATAATGGGGTGGACACAGACAGGTTGCAACTGGGGAATAAACTCTATTAAACAGCGCAAAGGATCATACCTATACCCTGAACTGCCACTATTAATCCCCGTTCGAATATGGATAGACATACACAGGCTGGAGCTGGGGAATAAGGTCTATTTACAAAGCGAAGGAACAGACTCCGTTCCTAAAGAGGTTGTTATCAAGCAAATAGGAGGAAGAAGAAGAGTGGGCTGCATCCCGGACCCCATCCCTTTTTTTCCACTCTATTAGCTCGGCTACTCTGGTGACATAGTAAATAAAAACGGTTATTCGCAGATGCAGACTGTCATTACCAACTGTAGTGAACCGTAGTAGCCTAACAATGCCGTTGAACTCATTTCTTGGGTTAATGATCTACCCTGTTGTTAACGAATCTACTTTATATTTATCTCTCTGACTGATGTATGAATGGTAGGTGTGTGTGTGTGTGTTATATTCTATTATTATTTTCATAGAAATTCGAACGGTACTTTTATATTGCGGTTATAGGTAGCTTTGTAAATAGTGTTTGAAAGTTGGATTTTTTTTTTGAAGAGGTTAGTTTGTAGAGGTTTTAGTGTACGAATTATTATGGACTTCAGAATTAGAATTGGAACGCAACTGTGTATTATACATACGAAAGAATGATTCATCATTAAGTTGTTGTTGTTGTTGTTGCAAGTATTTTTTTTATAGTCATAACGTTGAATGTATATATGTATAGTTCTTTTCAGTCATTTTTCTATCCATAACGTGCAATATATATATATATATATATATATATATATATATATATATATATATATATATATATATATATATATATATTTTTTTTTTATTTATTTAATTTTTTTCGATAAATTCCTCGCGAAAAGTCCTCATGAAAAGTCCACGTTTCAATCGATTATCTTCTGTGGTATACAGCCTCCATATAACTCTCATACTCCCAATCTATTCAATTATATCAATTTGTGCAATATCATACATATACCTTGGTACTTTTGGCCTTGCTAATAAGGAGACAGTACTGCACCTGTAGGCAGTATTCATTCACATCCAAAACCACTGGTAGTAACCCCCAAAACCCCCAAAACACTGCAATTATTGGTTAGCATTTTCATTCATTGATAACTAAAAAACCTCAGAGCCGACGGAGTATCGTCATCAGGTTTATGGATGTTGGTCAGGATGACGCAAATTATAACGCTAATGTTGTATAACAATAGAAGGTCGATAGATTTCAATCCACTCAACGAAATTCACGCTTGAAAAGTGCAGTTTTCCGTCGACCTTGTCCATTTAGAGGTATTAAATGTATACTGCCTTGACCCCAACATAGTAGAAGCTTTTGATAACTGTATTATTATCGTTTTATTGTCGATGCAACTTATGCTTAATCTGTGACCTGCGGGGGGGGGGGGGTAGTGAAATGATGCGAGTAGTTAGAGGGTTGTATTTTATGTTGATTTTTTTTTGTT
>JAXCGZ010023555.1:32500-34925 GCA_037179515.1 Halocaridina rubra
ACACGTTTTCTGGAATCATTTCCTTCTCCAGAGAAGGGGACATATTCTTGTACACATAAGCATTTACACGTACACATGAATGTCCATTAATATGCTTACACTAATTTATATAAGCACATGCTACAATAATACATTCTATGATAAACTTGCCTACGATCACCTTACAAATGCGAGTATGAATCAATCAGTTAATCTCGGTTCACAATTATATCATACCATTGTTCTCTTTAGTCCTGAAGATGGCTTCTGATGCAAGAAAAAGCTCTGTATCTCAAAATTTTAAATCTTTTTTGATTGTGTAGAATACTTATAACTATATGCAGTGTGTCGGTAAATTAAGAGCAGCACTCTTATAACATACATATACATAATTTCACGTACATACACACATTTGCAAGCTTGCAAGCACGGATTCTCTTGCAAATACATACATGCACTCACGCAATCACGAACACACATATATGCAAATACACAAACTCAGGTACTCACAAACACCCTTCCAACTGCCTTTCCTTGATCCCTCTGACTGTCACCCAGGACATTAACCTCAAAGACGCTCTGCAGAGAATTCACAATCTTAGAGCAATCGTTCATAAGGTTCGTTATTCCGCAACGAAAGAGTGTCTGCAAAACGTGTTGAATAGACAATTGCTCATAAAAGTTGAAGGAATATGAATGTTAATCACGTAAAGAAAACTTGACTGAGGAGAGAGACTTGGCTTGATATATAAAAAAGATATACTATTTGTAGTCAATATAAAGACTAGAAGGGACTTGCTGATTGCTTATACAGTTATGCGTGTGAGATACCTGGCTTAATATGCAAATAATGTTTGTAAGTCACACTGCAGACTGAAAGGGATTTGGTGCTTACGGCTACCTTCTTGAGGTATTATTTTATTTTGATTCTTCTTACCAATCTATTTTTCCAAAGCTATCTAACAGTACCTCTAAATTAGATAAAATAAAAGTAATTACATAATGTCCTCACATACTAATAACTAAAGCCAACTCTACTTAAATTTCTTCACGTGATTTCCTACCATATAAAAAGCGACCACATGTTGTGTCCTCATATTACAAGCATGTAATTTACTCATGTTTATGTACATAAAGAAGAAGTTTGGAGAAAATACGTGAAAAAGCACTTAAAAGCTTTGAGATATTCAGTATGTGATGCTTATACTGGGGGAAGCAAGCAGTTCAACTCAGTGCTGGTCTCATACCCGGAATAATGAGTTGTGGCTGAAAGGAGGTACATCCGGTCATAAAGTAGCCAAGTGAAAAACAACGACTCCATATAAGCATGTGAAATATTGCAAATAAAGAAGTCTTCTGATAAGAATCCTTTTCTTTTGTTGAAACCTATCCCACGTGTATATGGCAAGGGCAAAAAATGCCCTGCTCGCAGATCCTCTATAAGTGGAATAAAATTTAATTACTTACCATAGAATTATTAATAAACTCTACAGAAAGTGAGGGTTTATATTACCTCACATAGTAAATGAGATGTTGTGTATAAATGTCTTGAGAAAGCAAGCCTGCAGAGAGCTCTGTATCGTCAGTAAAAATCAATAAAACTGTGAATTGGAGACACTGAATATAAGGAAAAGGAAACAGATTAGTGAAGATGAGAATGAGAAAAGAAATGCAGACAGGGAAAGGATGACCCTTACAAAGCAGTTAAGAAGACAAAAGCAAATTAAACAGTGAAGAACTTTAGAGTTTTTACTCTAAATCCTCATGGATAAAGTGAATTAAATGGAGAATCACGTGAACTGGAAGTCTGATAGCAGTGGGTGTATGGTTAAATGTTGCATGCAAGGGGCAAAATCATGTAGCAGTCTGGTAACATTGCTTGTATGGCTATATATTACATGGTCTGGTGAAGGAATAGGACGTAGAAGTCTGATAACACTGAAATGTAAAGTTCTTCATAATAAAACAAAAAGTGCAGAAAGCCACAAATAATGAGGGAAAATAATAAAGAATAATTATAGGAGACATTAAGAGCAGAAAAAAGCGAAATTAAAGAGAATGTGAAAATAAATGATAAGATGTATAGAGGGAGAGTGTACCAGATGAAGCAGTTACAATGATAACGTTGAATAAAGCAACGAGAAACTTAATATTCTTGATATCTACTCTGAACTGGTAGGTGAGATGAAATACATAATTGCCTCCATAAAGGAAGCGCAAAGAGAGCCACTTTAAGCAAGAAGAAAACAAATCGTGGAATGCAAAAGAGTGGCATTTAGGGACAATAAAGGAAATAGAAAAGGAAGGTGAATATAAGAGATGAAATATAGATAGAGAAATAATTCATTAACTCGAAGCAGGTTAGCAAAAAAAAAAAAAGATTGAATGAAACACAATGAGATATTTTGAGCTAAAATAAGATTAAAAGTGCTGATGTAAGACACGA
>JAXCGZ010023556.1:0-34892 GCA_037179515.1 Halocaridina rubra
CTGGGCAGATTGCATATTCCTAGACTTCCAGAAAGCGTTTGACACTGTTCCACATGGGAGACTTATTAGGAAGCTGCAATCAATGGTTAGAATAGGTGGAAATGTTTTGGAATGGATAAAAACTTACTTAGAAGGAAGGGAACAGAGGGTTAGAGTAAGACACTCGGTGTCTGAATGGAGAAGAGTTAGTAGTGGAGTTCCACAGGGTTCAGTTTTAGGGCCACTTTTGTTCCTTGTATATGTAAATGACCTACCAGAGTCTGTAAATTCATTCATGAATATGTTTGCAGATGATGCAAAGATTGTGAAGAAAGTAAAAAACGAGAACAATGGTAGAGAACTTCAGGAGGATCTAAATAATCTGCATGAGTGGTCAGAAAAGTGGCTAATGAAATTCAATACTTTAAAATGTAAGGTAATGAGAATGGGTACAAGTGCAAGAAGGCCCAAGCTTGACTACTCGGTGGCTGGAGTACAACTTCAAGAGACAGAAAATGAGAGAGATCTAGGAGTAAACATACTGGCAGATTTGTCTCCAGAAATACATATAAATGGCATAGTAAGGGCAGCTTATGCATTCTTATCAAATGTAAGGGTAGCCTTCAGGCACATGGACAAGGAAATGTTCAGAAATATTTATGTAACCTATGTGAGGCCAAAACTCGAATATGCAGCCCCCTTTTGGAATCCACACTTGAAAAAGCACATAGCTAAGCTTGAAAAAGTTCAAAGACATGCCACGAAACTGGTGCCAGAAATACGCAATCTCAGTTATGATGAGAGGCTGAGGGAATTAGACTTACCATCACTCGAAGCTAGAAGAGTGAGGGGGGATATGGTGACAGTCTTTAAATTCCTTCATGGTTATGATAGAGTGGATAGGGATCGATATTTTGATATGGCTGGCTCTAGAACTAGAGGTCATAGTTTGAAGCTTCGTAAGAAAACTTGTTTGCAGGATGTAAGGAAATACTTTTTCAGTGTAAGAGTAGTTGATAATTGGAATTGGCTACGCGAGGAGGTAGTTAATGCTATCTCAATCAATAGTTTTAAGGACAGGTTTGATAAGTATCACTAAGTATAAAATGGAACCGATCAGGAGACGGAAAGATACGAGCTTTGGGCTCTTTCCCGTAAACACAATTAGGTAATCACAATTAGGTAATCACACACTATGGAGATATAAAAATTCTGTGTGAAGCTCAATTAAAAGTTTTTTTTTTTTCTTTTCTTTTTTCCTCTTTCTCGTCTTCTTTCTATATTCTGTGAGAGGGAGAACATAAAAATGAGGCTATCTCTGTCCCAAACCTCTCCCACCCATGGGTCGGGAGAAGGGGTAGCCATCAGGGGACTTAAACAGAGAATCAAGAAGTTAGAGGAAATGGTTATAAGCCTTGCTGATAAAATTCGGAATATGGATGGAGAAATGAAAGAGAATGAAACACTCAGAGAACAAATAAGATCTTTGGAGGAAGCAAATAAAGCACAAGGGCAGGAGAGCAAGGAACTAGAAAAAAGAATAAAGAAGCTGGAAGGGGAAAAGAGTCAACTAGAATCTAGAATTTCTAAACAAGAAGATAAAAACAAACAGCTGAATGACAACCTAAAGGAATTAGATGTTAGTTCACTGCTCTCTTCTGAGAGAGACGAGATTGCTGCTTGGAATGTCCAGATTAAGGAAAACATTGAACAGTTCAGAAAAGAGTTCCAGGAGCTGAATATGGAAAATGATGCCATGAAAACTTCCTTTGCTGATGCACTAAAAGGGAATGTGGCAGTAAAAGAGGCTGTAAAGGTGGTGGCACTGGAAAACATACAAACAGTTGACTATAAAGAGACAGTAATAAAAAAAATGAAAGACGTTGTGATGGAAAGGGCAAACCCACTCATCAGACAGGCACTTGATAAGGAGAAGACAGTGGTAATCTCAGGCATAAGTGAATCCCAGGAGCCAACATGGCAGGGGAGACTTGAAGAAAATAAAGCTAGGGTTGTAGACCTGATAAGAAAGCTTGGAGTAGTATGTGGTCCTGAGGATATTGTAAACATACACCAACTAGGTAAATATTCGAGGGAAGGAAAGCCGAGACCAACAAAAGTAACCTTTGAGAGAGGGGAAACATGTAGGGAAATATTGTTGAGAAAAAAAGTCTAAAAGACCTTCAAGAATGCAAAGAAGTGTTCATTAGACGATACAGAACACAGGAAGAGATGGGAAAAATCAAAAACTTGTTGCAAGAGGCAAGAAGGTTAAATGATGAAAGAAATGAAGAAGAGAAGAAAAATTTTCGTTACAGAGTACTTCCAGACAAAGGGGAGATAAAGAAGATAATGACAGAAGATCAGGGGATGGGGCCTCATTAAGATTGTTATACACAAATGCTGATGGATTAGCTGGTAAGGCAGTAGAATTACAAGATAGGATTCACAACAGTAAGGCAGATATAGTAGCAATTACAGAGACTAAGTTGAGTGAGGACATAAACGGTGTCACAGTTTTTCCTAAGGGCTTCAGAATACTAAGGGTTGAAAGATCTGAGAGGACTGGTGGAGGGATAGCACTGCTCATAAGTGAGAGGATTCAAGTTGAAGAAATAAACTTGGCTATAGAAAGTGAGTTCAGGGAATTTCTTGTTGCTCGCATAAATACTGGGTCAGAGAGCATTATAATAACTGTTGTATACAACCCACCAAGGAACCAAAATAGGCTTGAAGTTTATGAGGAAAGTCATATAGGTACGATTGAAGTTATAAACTCAGTTGTTAACATGGCATGGGAAAAAAAATGTAGGATTTTGATTATGGGAGACTTTAATCATAAAGAGATAGATTGGATAAATCTTGACCCACACAGTGGTGAGGACTCATTCGGGGCAAGATTCCTAGATTGCGTACAGGGGAATTTCATACACCAACATGTAATGGAACCAACAAGGGCCAGGGGTGGGGATGAGCCATCACTACTTGATCTAGTGTTCACAGATAATGTGTTGGATATTGAAAATATTGAGTATGAACCACCAATTGGAAAGAGTGACCACTGTGTGTTGTTGATGGAGTATATCGTTGAAGATATTCTTCCTGAGAGTAGAGGCACTGAGGACATGAGGAGGAACTATCCGAAAGGAGATTACATCAAAATGAATGAGCTTTTTGCAGTTATTGACTGGAGAACCTTATTTTACAACAAATCTGTACAAGAAATGTATGACATCTTTTGTGAGAAATATGGGAAGATAGTAGATTGCTGCATACCTGTCACCAAAGTAGGTGTAATTCATGCCAGAGAGAAATGGTTCGATAATGGGTGTAAAAGAGCTAAGGAGTGGAGAGACAAATGCTCAAAAAGGTATAGGAGGAGAAAAAACATAAATGCCTGGCAAACCTACAAAAGAGCAAGAAATGACTACCTAAGTAAAAGGAGAGAGGCAGAGAGAGATTATGAGAGGGACATCACCAGGAAGGCTAAGGAAAATCCCAAGCTTTTCCACAGCTTTATCAGAGGAAAACTGAAGGTAAAAGAACAGGTTTTAAGGCTAAAGAGAGCGGATGGAAGCATCACTGAGACGGATGAAGAGATCTGCAAAGAATTGAACAAGGAGTTTCAGTCAGTATTTACAGTAGAAAATACCCCACCCCCTCAGATTGCAGTGATAGAAGCTCAAGGGCCGGTATTAGAGAACATCAACCTTACAGCCACAGAGGTATGCAAAGCGCTGATGGATTTAGATGTTCATAAAGCTACAGGTCCTGATGACATATCCCCTCATGTGCTTAAAAAATGCGCAAACACAATATCAGTGGCACTAAGTATCATATTTAAGGAGTCACTGGAGTCGGGGGAGATTCCAAGATGCTGGAAACAAGCAAATGTGATACCTATCTTCAAAAAGGGAAGGAGGGATACGGCTCTGAACTATAGACCAGTTTCCTTGACCAGCATAGTTTGCAAAGTTATGGAGAAACTACTAAGGAAACATATCTCTCTTCACTTGGAATCCTTCAACTTTTTGTCAGTGAGGCAACATGGCTTCAGAGAAGGTAGATCAACAGTAACAAACTTATTAGAATTTTATGATGAGGTAAGCCAAATCTTACAGGAAAGAGAGGGCTGGGCAGATTGCATATTCCTAGACTTCCAGAAAGCGTTTGACACTGTTCCACATGGGAGACTTATTAGGAAGCTGCAATCAATGGCTAGAATAGGTGGAAATATTTTGGAATGGATAAAAACTTACTTAGAAGGAAGGGAACAGAGGGTTAGAGTAAGACACTCAGTGTCTGAATGGAGAAGAGTTAGTAGTGGAGTTCCACAGGGTTCAGTTTTAGGGCCACTTTTGTTCCTTGTATATGTAAATGACCTACCAGAGTCTGTAAATTCATTCATGAATATGTTTGCAGATGATGCAAAGATTGTGAAGAAAGTAAAAAACGAGAACAATGGTAGAGAACTTCAGGAGGATCTAAATAATCTGCATGAGTGGTCAGAAAAGTGGCTAATGAAATTCAATACTTCAAAATGTAAGGTAATGAGAATGGGTACAAGTGCAAGAAGGCCCAAGCTTGACTACTCGGTGGCTGGAGTACAACTTCAAGAGACAGAAAATGAGAGAGACCTAGGAGTAAACATACTGGCAGATTTGTCTCCAGAAATACATATAAATGGCATAGTAAGGGTAGCATATGCATTCTTATCAAATGTAAGGGTAGCCTTCAGGCACATGGACAAGGAAATGTTCAGAAATAGTTATGTAACCTATGTGAGGCCAAAACTCGAATATGCAGCCCCCTTTTGGAATCCGCACTTGAAAAAGCACATAGCTAAACTTGAAAAAGTCCAAAGACATGCCACGAAACTGGTGCCAGAAATACGCAATCTCAGTTATGATGAGAGGCTGAGGGAATTAGACTTACCATCACTCGAAGCTAGAAGAGTAAGGGGGGATATGGTGACAGTCTTTAAATTCCTTCATGGTTATGATAGAGTGGATAGGGATCGATATTTCGATATGGCTGGCTCTAGAACTAGAGGTCATATTTTGAAGCTTGGTAAGAAAACTTGTTTGCAGGATGTAAGGAAATACTTTTTCAGTGTAAGAGTAGTTGATAATTGGAATTGGCTAAGCGAGGAGGTAGTTAATGCTATCTCAATCCATAGTTTTAAGGACAGGTATGATAAGTATCACTAAGTCTAAAATGGAACCGATGAGGAGACGGGAAGATACGAGCTTTGGGCTCTTTCCCGTAAACACAATTAGGTAATCACACACACACACACACACACACACACACACACACACACACACACACACACACACACACACACATATATATATATAGTGCTCAACAAGAAAGAATGAAATGGAACACTAAGCAGGAGTAGCGATGAATTACAAGCGAGTAATCTCTCTAGTAAATATAAATAGATTATGATAACCAGTAATAACAATGACAGCGAGATCGTGGAAGAATTATAAGTGCACACCTTAAAGGAAATGTTACAGATGAAAATCTTTAATAGGAGCAAAACTACATACACATTACTGAAGTCTTCTCGGATATCCATTCCATCTATGAATTTTTGTGTTTTTTTAACGAGGATTTATTTTAGTCACATCAGATGCATATGAAAATCCCATTGTTCTGTGATTATAAACTAGATAACAAGCACTGAAGCTACAAATGGTCTTCATCTTAATTGTACTCTTTCAACATTGTTATTATTTTGTTTGTTCCCCTCCCAAGTGGTGGCGAATGACTCCCATCACCTTCGCTGGGTATCATGTTTTACACTTATACATGCTTGCAGTTCTTCAAAGACCTATTATTAGTTTAATACCAGTCAAGTTTTGTGTATACTTGTTTAAACAATGCATAAAAACAAGTACATATATATAAAGTAATGAACAGCGTGGCTGCATGTACAGATTACATATATAATCATATTTAGTAATTAATATTAGGATGAAATGAAAACGCATCAGACGACTTAATATATATGGCATTTCCTAACATCTAGTGAATGTACATATTTACAATAACGTTCCTCCCTTTTTTTATTTACAACACAATTCTTGCTTGGCACAGGAGAAAACGGTCATCTCAGAATGTGTTAATCTCACGTGTGACTGGCATAGTTCACTCATCAGCCAGTTATAAATAAAGGAAGTCATTCAGCATAACAAGAATCAACCGAGTTGAGTGTAAATATGTAATAGAAAAGAGAACCTGTCATTCTCTACATAAGTAGTATAACTTTCAGGACTATAAGCTAGACATGCATCATGTCACACAGTGACATGTTAGCTACAAGAATGATTAAAGGAAAACAACAACAACTGGAAATGTGATAACAATAATGACGAAACACTTTAACGAGCTATGTTCTCAGATGTTAAGGAACCGGAGTTTCATTTTTGCTCCCATTTTCTGTCATTCGGTTGGTGTCTTCACAAGTTTCATATATAGAATTGCCATTTTCTGCATTGTCATCTTTAACACCATTTTGAATGACAGTCCTTCCATCTTTTACGTCGCCATCAGAATGAGCACCACTTTCTCCCTTAGCATAATACATCGCTTCTCTTTGTATATCTTTTATCTCTTCCAAGTTACTGAAAATACCCTTGATTAACTGTCCATACAGACGATCGCTATAATATGTATTTGTTGGAATAACACCCTCCATAAAACCAATGTGACCTCCACGAGCTGTGACGATGATAGCCACGTGGCTAGAATTATTGGCCGCTTCCACAGGGATACCTGGATAAACACAATTTTAATTTGTTATATTACATCCTATGAAATAGGCCATAGATACTTCACAGGGAATTAAATAATATAAAACTAATTTTCACAGAGAATAATTATATCACGCAACTGAAAAATGAGATGCTAAGCATTTGATTGTACACATACTGAGATAAGATGGTTCGTCTGGTACTCTTGTGCATGTTGGTAATGTAAAAAATAATTACAAACCTGAATAATTCCAATGCAGCTTAAAATCCTATACGCTTGTTCTCTGTCCTGCTGGAAAGCTTTGACATTCTTTGGCAATGTAATATATATATATATATATATATATATATATATATATATATATATATATATATATATATATATATATATATATATATATATATATAACCTATCATCATTTAAATACATAACTCCTTCTTACCTTCCATGGGTTGGAATGGATCATCCGCGGCTGAAAGACACACCAAGGGAACTTTAATATTATCTAATTTATCGTGTAAACAAGCAGACCTATAGTAGTCTTCGACATCACGGAATCCGAACTGGATGGCAGTGAATCGGGAGTCGAACTCGCGTATGGTTTTGCTCTGAAAAGAATAGTAATTAAATACATTTCAAGATATAATTTTTTGTTGAATGCAGACTATTCTTGTAGGCATAAAAAAGGTCATTCATTTACTACTGGTATGAGAAAAAATTAAGCCCAGAAGGCACTGCTTTAGGATTGTAACAATGTGTAATTGTCTATCTATCTACCTTGGCTGTTTCCCCCTTTAATTGGGGGGTAGCCGACATCAAAGAAAGAAAACAATAAGGAGATTACTTTGCTCTATGGACAATGACGAGGGAGCTAGCGACCGTTCAGATGGCATTGGATTTAAACAGAAATACTCTCCTTGGAAACTAGATCAAGATTTCACACGGCGTAAATGTCAAAATTATATCTGCCTAGGGTACGTGAAACTATATCCCTAGCATTCCATGCAGGTAAATTATATGGAGTTAATCAGTAGCACATACATACATAGAGGGTCCCCGTTTTACGTTAGGGTTCCGTTCCTGACAGCTGACTTAACCCGGATATCAACGTAAGTTGGAAAACACCTAATTTCGAACATGGTTTCCCACAAATGTTAAAAATAAATACTTTAAAATGGTAAAACTAAACTTAACAGTATTGCTAACCTTTCCTTGCATAATCTAGAGCATAAAATAGTAAAAGTACACTACAGTACAGTACAGTATACAGTACATATTGCTTGCCTTTACTCGTGTGGCCAGCTTGTACATTAGAAGGGGTGTTGCAAGGAAGGGAAAGACAGGCATATAAGGAGGAGGAAGCTGGAGAGGCAGGTTCTGAGGAGACGGGCAGGTGAGTCTGGAGAGGCAAAGGAACATGCAGCAGATGCTGGAGATACTGGGGCAGATGAGTCTATAGAGGCACCTGAGGTAGAGGGTACAGGATTTGTTGGCGGGGGCTTTGCCTCTACGAAGAAATGGCTGAGGCGAGTCTGGAAGGATGCCCTCTTTTTCTCCTCCCAAATTTCCTTGTAACACCGCGGAGCATTAGTGAAAACTCTGGCAACCTAAGTATACCTGGCACTGTTGGGGTCCTGAGCCTCAACCTTTGTAAACCCTTCCTCTACCACGGCAAACGTTTCTTCCAATTCCCTGGTTGTGAATCTCTTGGGCTCTGGGGATGGTATTTCTTCATCCACTTCAACCATCTGCTTTTCCAGTTGAATGAGGTCCTCTTCAGATAACTCCTCTCCATGAGACTTCAGCCACTCTTTTACATCATCAGCCTAAACCTCCAACTTGAGTTCCTTATGTTGTATCTAAGATACTCCTCTACTTAGTGTTAAGTATTCTATTGCAAACTCAGGAAGTGTTTTCTATTATTTACGTTTGACAACCATAAACAGTATGTTTCAACCCTTCATATAAGGGTTTTGATCCTTTTTATAAGTGTTTCAGTATTAACCAGTATTATTGATTGTTCTCATGTCATTTATGTATTTTGCTTAGTTTCAGAATTTATACTATTCTACAAATGGTGTGGCGTAACGAAATAAAGCAGTTACAGTATAGTTGTGTAAACATATCCACCCCACTTCAGCTCTATAACATTAACGTCGAGAATGGGATATGTATTATAATGACTATACATCATACACATTATAGAGCTTCATAGAGTTTTACAGCCGTCTACATATCTTGAACAGGCAAGAAACATAACACCTAACTCAGGACAACTACGTTCTTGGTGACAGCCTCAACTGTCTACTTAAAGCCACGGAAATCATTCACAAACTGGGGGCACAGTTTTTTCCATAACCCATTCAAGTTCGTCTGCTTAACTTTCTCCCAAGCATCAGCAATATTCTTCACAGCCTTAAGAGTATTGTATGACTTCCTGAAGTCCTTGATAATAAATTTCTTGTCCTTTTCAGTTGTCCTGAAAGCCATAGCGATTATCCTTTTGAGGTAGAGTCCTTGAAAGAGGCAATGACCCCTGATCCATTATCTGTGACAATGGAGTAGTATTAGGTGGAAGGTAAACCACCTAAAAGTCATCCAAATGGGGAGGGTGACCAGGGACATCGTCCAACACTAGCAACACCTTAAAGGGCAGACCCTTGGAGGCACAATACCTCTCCACTTCAGGCAAAAAATGGTTGCAGAACCAGCCCTCAAATATCTGAAGGGTGATCCAAGCCTTCTATTTCGACTTCCAGATGAATGACAGTTGATCCTTCCAAATGCCCTTGAATGCTCTTGAATTTTCTGCCAAGTAAACCAACAAAGGCTTCAGCTTACAGTCTCCAGCAGCATTAGCCCCCAAAAGCAAAGTCAGTCTCTTCCTGCTAACTTTATGTCCTGGTGCGGTCTTCTCCTTCTAGGTGATGTAAATACAACTAGGCATAAGCTTCCAAAACAAGTAAAGCTCATCCACGTTTAATACTTGTTCGGCACAGTAACCTCCCTTCCTAATTATTTCTTTTAACATACTGGGACACTCTTTTGCTGCTTTCTCATCACTCTTAGTAACTTCACCTTGCACCCTTAGGTTATGCAATTAGCACGATTAAACCAACCCCTACTGGCCACAAATTCTTCACTCAGACTCCCTTCCCCCTATTCTCTTTTCACGGCATCGAACAATATTTTAGCCTATTCTTGTATCACCATGAAGCTCACTGGGATACGCTGTCGATGCTGGTCATCAAACCAAAGCACTAGCAATCTCTCCATCTCAATCATAATGAGACTACGCTACTTAGTAATAACAGTGGACATCATAGGAGCTGAACCTTTCACATGTTCACTGATGCGATCTTTATCTTTAATATTTGTCACAACGGTCATACGGGCTAATTTGAGTGTGCGGCCAATGTTCGTAGTAGTTTGTCTCTTTTCCGAGCATTTTACTATTACATCTTTCACTTCCATGGTAGTGGCTTTTATTTTCTTCATAGCACTGCCATCAGAAGTATCACCACTACCCTTGGGTGGCATAGTAATGTCAATAATGAGCGAACATGAGCGAAACTAACAAAAGAGCAGATGAACACGAGAAACAATATGGCGGGCGAGAGTAGACTGAGTGCTAGTTCTTCTTCCTCTTCCAATGCCATATGACGACATATTCATTCGCAACACTAAACAAACTATTTTGCATAAAAGCGTCTTTAAAGATATGTGTTTGGCACTTATTTTAAATTCAATATAATCCTTCAATATAACCAAATACATTAACAAATAAATAAATAAAGACATTAACCAGATATATACGAATACAGCAGTGCTGCTTGCTATGTATTTGCCCAACATGCTCACAAACTATTCAGTGCGCGCGATATGAATTTACTGCACCGCCAAGTAGGTGGAAAAATTTATATATTGGTCTACAACATAACTCAGAACGACGTAAAACAGTGATCCCCTGTACATACATACATACATACATGAGTGTATATATATATATATATATATATATGTATATATATATATATATATATATATATATATATATATATATATATATATATATATATATATATATATATATATATATATATATATATATATATATATATATATATATATATATATATATATATATATATATATATATATATATATATATATTATATATATATATATATTATATATATATATATTATATATATATATATATATATATATATATATATATATATATATATATATATATATATATATATATATATATATATATATATATATATATATATATATATATATATATATATATATATATATATATATATATATATATATATATATATATATATATATATATATATATATATATATATATATATATATATATAATCAAATAAACACATTAACATATCTGAAAGCATGAATTTTATTTTACCCCTCAACGAAATTCGAACCCAAGACATATAATTACTGCACCATGGTGCTACCAACTACACCACTGAAGGTCTAAGA
Source organism: Halocaridina rubra (assembly GCA_037179515.1). NCBI lineage: Eukaryota > Metazoa > Arthropoda > Malacostraca > Decapoda > Atyidae > Halocaridina > Halocaridina rubra. The sequence goes on from JAXCGZ010023556.1 coordinate 11,266, forward strand.
AAGAAGCAGACCTCAAAGCTAGCTGCTTTTCTAGGAATGAACGCATTTTTTCAGAATGCCTTGTTGTTCATTTTACAGCTTCTCCCAACCACACTTGTGGTTTCGTTTTTGGATTTAATTCAAATCCCAAGCTCTATAGGGATCAATAATAATCAAATGAACACATTAACATATGTGAAAACATGAATCATATTTTTCTCCTCACCGGGACTCGAACCTAAGACACATAATTACTGTGCCAAGGTGCTATCAACTACACCACTGAAGGGCTAAGAAAAAAGCAAACCGCAAAGCTAATTGCTTTGCGAGAAATGAACGCATTCTTTCTGAATACCTTTTTGTTCATATTACGGCTTCTCTCAACCTCACTCATGGCTTCGTTTTCACAGCAAATACAAATGAAGGCACGAGTGTCGGTGGGAGAAGCTGTAATATGAACAAAGAGGTATTCAGAAAAAAATGCATTCATTCCTAGCAAAGCACTTAGCTTTGAAGTTTGCATTTTTGTTATGTCTCTTAGGTTCGAGTCCAGGTCAGGGGTAAAATATGATTCATATATATATATATATATATATATATATATATATATATATATATATATATATATATATATATATATATATATATATGTAAGTTGGGCCCATGGGACCAATCGCCCGTTGCGATACTACAGCTGAAGGGTCTTGTGGACTTAAATAAAAGACTGTTCAGGACAGTTTGATGTTAAGTCTTCTTTCAGTTACGGTTCTCTTTCTATGCCTACGTTAACATCGAATATTGTTGGATATTCGTTACACATGTCTTATTATCCCTTCACATCTGACAATTCACAATACTTCCCATCTCAGTTTCTCTCTATGTTTTCTTCTTTGCCCGGCCTGATGAGGTTAGATTTATTTTTTATTTTATTTTGGCCCGTCCTGGTGTCACAATTATATATATATATATATATATATATATATATATATATATATATATATATATATATATATAAATATATATATATATATATATATATATATATATATATATATATATATATATATATATATATATTATATATATATATATATATATATATATATATATATATATAGAGAGAGAGAGAGAGAGAGAGAGAGAGAGAGAGAGTAGTTGTATCTACCATTTCAACTATTGTAGTAATGCTTCGTATCATTAAAATAACTTCAAATAAAAACTGACACATTTTAGTAAATAAGTGATTATAACGACGTGGGATTAGAAAGTAAAAATTATAAGAAAAAATGCAGTATATTTATATACGAAATCTGCTTTACCTACATATATGACCATTTGTTGTGAATACATGCATTGAAAATTCAACAGAATGTTTTTTTTTTTTTTTTTTACCAAAGTAAAAGGCATATTAAGCCTTACAAATGCAAAGTGTAAATAAACAAGTATGAATTTATATATATATATATATATATATATATATATATATATATATATATATATATATATATATATATATATATATATATATATATATATATATATATATTAATTTTTTTTTCCAACCCACAATCATGTCTGCTGAGTACATAGGATATTTTCGTGTCTATAAAATTGGGAAGAAAAATACTGTAAGTAGGAAAATTATAGCAGTAGGTAGGCAGGTCGAGAGAGAGAGAGAGAGAGAGAGAGAGAGAGAGAGAGAGAGAGAGAGAGAGGAGAGAGAGAGAGAGAGAGAGAGAGAGAGAGAGAGAGAGAGAGGAGAGAGAGAGAGAGAGAGAGGAGAGAGAGAGAGAGAGAGAGAGAGAGAGAGAGAGAGAGAGAGAGAGAGAGAGAGAGAGAGAGAGAGAGAGAGAGAGAGAGAGAGAGAGAGAGAGAGAGAGAGAGAGAGATAAACCCCTTCCTGTTCGTGCATGTGCACATTATAATGCAGATTACCATAGCAATACACACCAATCTACTTGCATAAAGTTAACAGTGACTTCCACAGTACTACACAACTAGAGAGTTCTGCAAAGTTTCAAGGAAACTTCCTATCGATATCATTAATGATCAGTCGCTCGCTTTACATTACTTAACTATTTTTGCAGTTCTCTTTACAGGGTGACAGAGATGTTTTTTATGCTTTGCGTAGACTATTAGCAGTTTTTATGAAATTCAATTTACATCAACATCATTTCAAAATGCCTGGCTGTCAGTCCAGCATCACTCTTACCCTGAGAATTTCCAGTTGTACTGGCGAATACAAAGAGGCTTCCAAAAGAAGACAAAAAATCAATATACTTACGTGGACAAACCACAGTTGTGAAGATATAAGGATGAGAGTTTGTGTCAGTTATCTCCTTGCCTATATGCAATCTCAGCATACTAGCTAGAGAACTTATGGAAATTCATCATGTAAAATTCACGTCTGGAACTCAACATTCAATAGAGATTGAAAAAGAGAGGATATATACTATGAGCATGGTCAAAACCAACTAACCAATACCAAATCTCAACTTTACCTTCATGACATGATCCAAATCCCAGTCATAATTCCCTTCCAGCTGCTTTCTCATATTTCTGATGGAATCACAAAGACATCCAGCCAAGTGACGGTTGAGAAGTAAATTCCAAAGAGGTCTTTCCAGACTCTCAGTTCCTACGAAGACATTCCAGGGTATGGATAGGACCATAGCCGAAACCAAATACTCGGATGCTTTCTCTCCTCGTGTGACTAAGTAATTACCAAGTATCATGCTGTGGAAGAAGATATTCCATAAGTCATTACTGTGCTCGAATAGAAGTGTGACAGTAATATAAATCCACTAATACTCCTCCTGTACAGATATTTGATTCTTCGACCTTTGAATCTATTTATTTTGACCCATGAATTTCTATAAAAATTATATGGAAAAACGATAGGGGTCGTTGTTTCCACTGACCATTATATATATTTTTTCTTTGTGCATACTGGGGCAAATTATTCTACATATCAGCCTACTGCAATCGTAAGTGATGGGTTTAATAATAATGCCACTATACAACTGAAAAGTATGTTTCTTATAGGGAGATTTCATTAAAAAAGATAATTTATAACACTGCCTATTCATACTCACCCTCCAAGTGATATGCCTGTTGCCATTAAAGGAGCTCCAGGGTAGAGCTTTTTGATGTGCAAAATAGCTTCTTCAAGATCATCACTGTTGGCGGCACAATAAGTGCGTGCAGTCTAGGAAAAATAAAGAGAGAAAAAGTAGCTACATCGCCTGAATTATGAAAAATATATTCCAAAGAGTAGTATTAAATAAGCTTCTGGAGCTCATTACATAAAGCATCTGGATATCACTCAGAGAGCATAGAGTTCGATTCCCTAGAGTGGAATGTAGAGCATTTTTAGGCTAGAATCATTTGGGCACATAGACATAGGACAGTGTCTTTCTTGTTATGTCAGCAGGACCCGTAAATGCATCATCATATTTTTATATACGAATTTTTTTTTAATTTGACATCATATGATGTTTGGTAGAGTCATGCTTTAATGGAATGGGGTTTAGATATGTAAAAACTCCCTCCCAGTAGGTGTGATATACATGAAAACAGAAATGGCTACGGTGTCATCCTCCCACCAAGGAGGTCTCGACAGAAACCCGTTAGTAGCTAGCAAAATGACTAAGGTGTAAAAACAGACTTTTCTGTAACTACCTTGAGAGCAACTCCCCCTCGGCCTCTGTGGTTGAAAACAACACACCGAATGCCAATATTTTGCGCAGTAAGGATAAAACTCTTGATATACTCGCTCTGAGAGGATCCAGTGAGTCCTGGCAAGATGATAATTAACGGCTGATTCTCCTTCACGGTGACGTCTAGCCAATCGAGGCAAACTTGACCGCCATCTTGAAGGGGTAAAAGCTCCCTAGAAAATGGAAAATGTTGCTTTTTATTTCAAATTATGCAAAGAGACGAATCATATGAATTTATGTTTTTGGATTAGATTATATCTGGATATGTGAATCTAAGCTATGACTGATTCGTCAGGTCGTCGGTTCGTGCCCTCCACAGTCTGAGGTTAGAAAGGGCATTCACTCAGGGTAACGGTTGCACTTACCAAAAGCAAAGTCCTTCGAAAGAAGGTACCGTCCTAGCCCTTAATAGAAAAGTGAGTCCGTTACCTAAACCGGATCATCATCATTGGAGGAGATATGGTTTTATATTGGAGTACTAGAAACAATCGGTGTTATAATTGTGTGTTAAATGATATATCAATTAAGGATTGTACGTGGTGGGGAGCAATGCTTATATGACAGACAGAGTAGGAAATAATGGGAATATTGACTGTATAGAAAAAAACGACGGGCTTATGCGCTTAAATTATGAGAAGTTACGAATTCAGAATTTTAACCTGTGTAAGGATAAAGGTATGCAAATTGTCCGAGGAGAAGGCCCTCCGGTTTTAAGCTGTGTCATTGGCTTTGATTTATGAAATCAATTGTGGTCACACATAAGCAAAGAGAGGTTATACATATGGGTTTTTGGAAGTGCTGGTGAATTAATCCCAAATTAGGCACCTAGTGTGTCTCATTCCCAGAATAGGCACTTGCTGTACCTCATCGCAGATGAAGCACCTGCGTGCAACCTCAGTCACGAATAAGGTACCTTCCAAGGACTTACTGGTGCTATTTACTGTTCAGGTTAAGCACTTAAAACAAAAGACATCAGGTGTCTATCATGGGATTGATTCGTGATGGGTTTATGATAATGAACTGAGGGAAGCGATGGATTTATGATTTCAGAACGTGGGAAGCTACAGGTTTCTGGTTTTAAGCTGTGGCGACAAATGAGTTTTTACATTTGTTGTGGAAATCGGTGGATTTATGATTAAAAGCTACAGGACTCTGTGGGTTATAATATATTAAGTCAGATTTGTGCAAAATAATTTCAAATGTTAGGAAAGTACAAACCGTACGATTTCACTTTGTGAATTTAAAGTTGGTAGAATAGATGAATTAGAATAGGGTCAGACGGGTCTATACTCATAAATACTTTATAAGTTTTGGGAAGAGATAGAATTATTTTCTGAGATGGGGTAAAATGATGCTATCTCATCGATATAGTGATATTTACTTATGGCTAAAGCAATGAGAAGATAAGAGCTTACGATTTTAAGTGGCGGAAAGAAGTAGCTCTATGATATTCAGTTATGGAAAAAGGCAGACAGAACATTGCTCTATAACTTTAAGAGGTTAAAGGCTATACTTTTAATGATAAAAAGTGGTGGGAAGATAATGCTTAAATATACTAACAATAGAGAGATATGGCTTAATAATGATGGGAGATGAGATGATATGTGTTAATATTTTAATCAATTTGTGGTTAAGTATAAATATCATAACAAAATGTGTTGACAAGTGTGAGTGACAGTGTCATGCTAGGATGTATGTTCTTTACGCACACATACATACAACCCACCAAGGAACCAAAATAGGCTTGAAGTTTATGAGGAAAGTCATATAGGTACTATTGAAGTCATAAACTCAGTTGTTAACATGGCACGGGAAAAAAAATGTAGGATTTTGATTATGGGCTACTTTAATCATAAAGAGATAGATTATATAAATCTTGACCCACACAGTGGTGAGGACTCATTCGGGGCAAGATTCCTAGATTGCGTACAAGAGAATTTCCTACACCAGCATGTAATGGAAGCAACAAGGGCCAGGGGTGAGGATGAGCCATCACTACTTGATCTAGTGTTCACAGATAATGTGTTGGATATTGAAAAAATTGAGTATGAACCACCAATTGGAAAGAGTGACCACTATGTGTTGTTGATGGAGTATATCATTGAAGATATTCTTCCTGAGAGTAGAGGCACTGAGGACATGAGGAGGAACTATCCGAAAGGAGATTACATCAAAATGAATGAGCTTTTTGCAGTTATTGACTGGAGAACCTTATTTTACAACAAATCTGTACAAGAAATGTATGACATCTTTTGTGAGAAATATGGGAAGATAGTAGATTGCTGCATACCTGTCACCAAAGTAGGTGTAATTTATGCCAGAGAGAAATGGTTCGATAGTAGGTGTAAAAGAGCTAAGGAGTGGAGAGACAAATGCTGGAAAAGGTATAGGAGGAGAAAAAACATAAATGCCTGGCAAACCTACAAAAGAGCAAGAAATGACTACCTAAGTAAAAGGAGAGAGGCAGAGAGAGACTATGAGAGGGACATCACCAGGAAGGCTAAAGAAAATCCCAAGCTTTTCCACAGCTTTATCACAGGAAAACTGAAGGTAAAAGAACAGGTTTTAAGGCTAAAGAGAGCGGATGGAAGCATCACTGAGACGGATGAAGAGATCTGCAAAGAATTGAACAAGGAGTTTCAGTCAGTATTTACAGTAGAAAATACCCCACCCCCTCAGATTGCAGTGATAGAAGCTCAAGGGCCGGTATTAGAGAACATCAACCTTACAGCCACAGAGGTATGCAAAGCACTGATGGATTTAGATGTTCATAAAGCTACAGGTCCTGATGACATATCCCCTCATGTGCTTAAAAAATGCGCAAACACAATATCAGTGGCACTAAGTATCATATTTAAGGAGTCACTGGAGTCGGGGGAGATTCCAAGATGCTGGAAACAAGCAAATGTGATACCTATCTTCAAAAAGGGAAGGAGGGATACGGCTCTGAACTATAGACCAGTTTCCTTGACCAGCATAGTTTGCAAAGTTATGGAGAAACTACTAAGGAAACATATCTCACTTCACTTGGAATCCTTCAACTTTGTGTCAGTGAGGCAACATGGCTTCAGAGAAGGTAGATCAACAGTAACAAACTTATTAGAATTTTATGATGAGGTAAGCCAAATCTTACAGTAAAGAGAAGGCTGGGCAGATTGCATATTCCTAGACTTCCAGAAAGCGTTTGACACTGTTCCACATGTGAGACTTATTAGGAAGCTGCAATCAATGGCTAGAATAGGTGGAAATGTTTTGGAATGGATAAAAACTTACTTAGAAGGAAGGGAACAGAGGGTGAGAGTAAGACACTCAGTGTCTGAATGGAGAAGAGTTAGTAGTGGAGTTCCACAGGATTCAGTTTTAGGGCCACTTTTGTTCCTTGTATATGTAAATGACCTACCAGAGTCTGTAAATTCATTCATGAATATGTTTGCAGATGATGCAAAGATTGTGAAGAAAGTAAAAAACGAGAACAATGGTAGAGAACTTCAGGAGGATCTAAATAATCTGCATGAGTGGTCAGAAAAGTGGCTAATGAAATTCAATACTTCAAAATGTAAGGTAATGAGAATGGGTACAAGTGCAAGAAGGCCCAAGCTTGACTACTCGGTGGCTGGAGTACAACTTCAAGAGACAGAAAATGAGAGAGATCTAGGAGTAAACATACTGGCAGATTTGTCTCCAGAAATACATATAAATGGCATAGTAAGGGCAGCATATGCATTCTTATCAAATGTAAGGGTAGCCTTCAGACACATGGACAAGGAAATGTTCAGAAATATTTATGTAACCTATGTGAGGCCAAAACTCGAAAATGCAGCCCCCTTTTGGAATCCGCACTTGAAAAAGCACATAGCTAAGCTTGAAAAAGTTCAAAGACATGCCACGAAACTGGTGCCAGAAATACGCAATCTCAGTTATGATGAGAGGCTGAGGGAATTACACTTACCATCACTCGAAGCTAGAAGAGTGAGGGGGGATATGGTGACAGTCTTTAAATTCCTTCATGGTTATGATAGAGTGGATAGGGATCGATATTTCGATATGGCTGGCTCTAGAACTAGAGGTCATAGTTTGAAGCTTGGTAAGAAAACTTCTTTGCAGGATGTAAGGAAATACTTTTTCAGTGTAAGAGTAGTTGATAATTGGAATTGGCTAAGCGAGGAGGTAGTTAATGCTATCTCAATCCACAGTTTTAAGGACAGGTATGATAAGTATCACTAAGTATAAAATGGAACCGATGAGGAGACGGGAAGATACGAGCTTTGGGCTCTTTCCCGTAAACACAATTAGGTAATCACATACATACGCACATACATACATACTAACCTAACTACCTATCTACCTACCTACCTACATACATACATACATACATATATATATATATATATATATATATATATATATATATATATATATATATATATATATATATATATATATATATATAATATATATATATATATATATATATATATATATATATATATATATATATATATATATACAGACAGAGAGACAGACACACACATACAAAAATACATACATACATACATGCATTATAATAACTTGTATATAGCCCACCAAAGAACCAACATAGGCTAGAAATTTATGACGAAAGTCATATATGTACTACTGAAGTCATAAACTCAGGTATTAATATGGCACGGGAGAGAAAATGTAGAATTTTCAATATGGGAGATTTTAATCATAGAGAGATAGATTGGATAAATCTTGACCCACACAGTGGTAAGGACTCTTTCGGGGTAAGATTCCTAGATTGCTTACAAGGGAATTTCCTACACCAACATGTATTGGAACCAACGAGGGCCAGGGGAGGGGATGAGCCATCGCTTCTTGATCTATTATTCACGGAAAATGTGTTCGATATTGAAAAAAATTGAGTATGAACCACCAATTGGAAAAAGTGACCACTGTGTGTTGTTGATGGTGTGATTACCTAATTGTGTTTACGGGAAAGAGCCCAAAGCTCGTATCTTCCCGTCTCCTCATCGGTTCCATTTTATACTTAGTGATACTTATCATACCTGTCCTTAAAACTATGGATTGAGATAGCATTAACTACCTCCTCGCTTAGCCAATTCCAATTATCAACTACTCTTACACTGAAAAAGTATTTCCTTACATCCTGCAAAGAAGTTTTCTTACCAAGCTTCAAACTATGACCTCTAGTTCTAGAGCCAGCCATATCGAAATATCGATCCCTATCCACTCTATCATAACCATGAAGGAATTTAAAGACTGTCACCATATCCCCCCTCACTCTTCTAGCTTCGAGTGATGGTAAGTGTAATTCCCTCAACCTCTCATCATAACTGAGATTGCGTATTTCTGGCACCAGTTTCGTGGCATGTCTTTGAACTTTTTCAAGCTTAGCTATGTGCTTTTTCAAGTGCGGATTCCAAAAGGGGGCTGCATATTCGAGTTTTGGCCTCACATAGGTTACATAAATATTTCTGAACATTTCCTTGTCCATGTGCCTGAAGGCTACCCTTACATTTGATAAGAATGCATATGCTGCCCTTACTATGCCATGTATATGTATTTATATGTATTTTATCGAAGATGTTCTGCCTGAGAGTAGAGGCACTGAGGACACGAGGAGGAATTATTCGAAAGGAGATTACATCAAAATGAAAGAGCATTTTGCAGTTATTGACTGGAGATCCTTATTTAACATCAAATCTGTACAAGAAATGTACGACATCTTTTGTGAGAAATATGGAAAGATAGTAGACTGCCGCATAACTGTCACTCAAGTAGGTGTTATATATGCCAAAGAGAAATGATTCGATAATGAGTGTAAAAGAGGTAACGAGTGGAGAGACATATGCTGGAAAAGGTATAGGAGGAGAAAAATTATAAATGCCTGACAGACCTATAAATGAGCAAGAAATTATTACCCAAGTAAAAGAAGAGAGGCAGAGTGAGACTATGAAAGAGACATCACAAGAAGGCTTAAGAAAATACCAAACTTTTCCACACCTTTAGCAGAGGAAAACTGAAGATAAAAGAACAAGTTTTAAAGCTAAAGAAAGCGGATGGATGCATCACTGAGACGGATGAAGAGATTTGCAAAAAATTAAGCAAGGAGTTCCAGTCAGTATTTACTGTAGAAAATATCCCAACCCCTCAGATTGCAAAGATAGGAGCTCATGGCCGGTATTAGAGAAAATCATCCTTACGGCCACAGAGGTATGCAAAGCGCTGATGGGGTTAGATGTTAATAAAGCTACAGGTCCGGATGATATATCTCCTTATATACTAAAGATGTGCGCTAAATCAATATCAGCGGCACTATGTATCATATATGAAAAGTCGCTGGAGTCAGGAGAGATTCCAAGATGCTGGAAACAAGCGAACATGGTACCTATCTTCAAAAAGGGAAGGAGGGATATGGCTCTAAATAATAGACCTATTTCCTTGACCAGCATAGTTTGCAAAGTTATATAGAAACTACTAAGGAAACATATCTTTCTTCACTTGGATTCCTCCAACTTTTTGTCAGTGAGACAACAAGGCTTAAGAGAAGGTAGATCAACAGTAACAAACTTTTTAGAATTTTATGATGAGGTAAGCTGAATCTTACGGGAGAGAGAAAGTTGGGCAGATTGCATATTCCTAGACTTCCAGAGAGCATCTGATGTGGTCCCAAACATTAAGAAGCTGCAAGCAATGGCAAGAATAGGTGGAAATGTCTTACAATGGATAAAAACTTACTTAGAAGGAAGGGAACACTGGGCTGGAGTAAGATACTCAGACTCTAAATGGAGAAGAGTTAGTAGTGGAGTTCCACAGGGTTCAGTTTTAGGGCCACTTTTATTCCTTGTATATGTAAATGACCTACCTGAGTCTGTAAATTCATTCATGAATATGTTACAGATGATGCAGAGATTGTGAAGAAAGTAAGAAACAATAACTTCAGGAAGACCTTAATAGTCTGCATGAGTGGTCAAAGAAGTGGCTAATGAAATTTAATACTTCAAAATGTAAAGTAATGAGAATGGGTACAAGTGCAAGATGGCCCAAGTTTAACTACTCAATAGCGGGAGCAGAACTTCAAGAGATAGAGAATGAGAGAGATCTAGGAGTAAACATACTGGCCGATTTGCATTCAGAAATACATATAAATGACACAGTAAAGGCAGCATATGCTTTCTTAGTAGATGTATGGGTAGCCTTCAGGCACACTGACAAGGAAATATTCAGAAATATTTATGTAACCTATGTGAAGCCAAAGATTGAATATGCAGCCCCCTTTTGGAATCCGCACTTGAAAATGCATGCAGTTAAGCTGGAAAAGTTCAAAGACATGCAACAAAACTAGTTCCAGAAATACGCAATCTCAGTTATGAAGAGAGGATGATGGAATTAGACTTACCATGACTCAAAGCTAGAAGAATTAGGGGGATATAGTGACGGTTTTTAAATTCATTCATGGTTATGACAGAGTAGATAGGCTCGATATTTTGATATGGCTTTCACTAGAACTAGAGGCCATAGTTTGAAGCTTCATAGGAAAACTTCTTTGCAGGATGTAAGGAAGTACTTTTTTAGTGTAAGAGTAGTTGGTAATTGGAATTCCGTAAGCGAGGAGGTAGGTAATGCTAACTGAATCCATAGTTTTAAGGACAAGAATGATAAATATCACTAAGTGCAAATTGGAACCGACCAGAAGAGGGAAGTTACGAGCTTGAGACTCTTTCTCGTACTCACAATTAGGTAATTAAATATATACACACACACACACACACAAGATGCCACGAAACTGGTGCCAGAAATAAGCAAACTCAGTTATGAGGAGAGGCTGAGAGAATTAGACTCACCATCACCCGAAGCTAGAAAAATGAGGGGATATGATGATGGTTTTTAATATTTTTCATAGATATGACAAAGAGGATAGGGATCGATATTTTGATATGACTGGCACTAGAACTAGAGGTCATAGTTTGAAGCTTCGTAAGAAAACTCTTTTGAAGGATGTAAGGAAGTACTTTTTTAGTGTAAGAGTAGTTGATAACTGGAGTGCGCTAAGTGAGGAAGTAGTTAATGCTAACTCATTCAATAGTTTTAGGGACACGTATGCTAAGTATCACTAAGTACAAAATGGAACCGACCAGGAGACGGGAAGTTACGAGCTTTGCGTTTTTTCCTGTAAGCACAATTAGGTAATTATAATTGGGTATTTACACACTTTCATGCATACTACATACATATATACATACATACCTTCATGCCTTTTGGAATCCACACTTGCAAAATCACTCAGTTAAGTTGTAAAAAGTTCAATGACATGCCACGAAATTGGTGCCAGAAATACTCTATCTCAGTCTTGAGAAGAGGCTAAAGGAATTAGACTAACCATCACTCGAAGCTAAAAGAATTAGGGGGATATATGGTGATGGTTTTTAAATTCCTTCATGGTTATGACAGAGTGGATACGGATCGATATTTTGATATGGCTGGCCCTGAATCTAGAGGTCATAGTTTGAAACTTTGTATGAACAATCTTTACAGGATGTAAGGAAGTACTTTTTTAGTGTAAGACTAGTTGATAACTGGAATTCGCTAAGCGAGGAGGCAGTTAAGGCTAACTCAATCTATAGTTTTAAGGATAAGTATGATAAGTATCACTAAGTGCAAAATGGAAAAGACCAGGAGACGTGGAGTTAAGAACATAGTGATCTTACCCGTAAGCACAATTAGGTAATTACTTTATATATATATATATATATATATATATATATATATATATATATATATATATATATATATATATATATATATATATATATATATATATATATATATATATATATGCAATGTAGTCTCCGTGGCAAAACGGTAGCGTCCGCGACTCTGAGGCGGCAGGTCGAGGGTTCGTGCCCCGTCACGGACTGAAGTTAGTAAGGGCATACACTCAGGGCAACGATTACATCTGCCAAAACAAGTCCTTCGCAAGAAGGCAACCGTCCTAGCCTTTAGTTGAAAAGGGAGTTTATGACGTAAAACCGAAACCAAACCATATATATATATGCATTATAATCCTTACACTAACAGGCAGTGTTAATATTCTTTAGGGATAAACACAATCATTTCCTTAAAAATAGATAGCAGATAATCATCAGACATTTTTATATAAATAAGCATTACTGTCCTACAAACAAACTGCATTTTTAAATAACTTTTCGAAAAATGCAAAAGAAGGAACTCATCAGCAATTAATACACCAAAAGATAACTAACAAGTTAATTAAAGTTATCTAAAACTAAACACCTTGCTAAGATGAATCAAAGAAATTGGAAGAAAAAAAAAACGGGAAAGGGTCGTTAATTTTAATAAATACGAATTATATTTCATATGCAAATTTGCAGAGGTACCTCTTATGTATTACTGTGTAAAATTGTTTAAAAATCTTCATCCCAACTCTTAATCGTTCTAGAAAAAAAAATACTTTAAATAATTTCATTAAAAAAAATGTTAAAGTTATATACAGGATACTTTGAATTGAAAACAAAACAAAACTATAAAATGAAGCTTTCATCAGAATGGGGTACCGAAAATTACTCCATAGGACAATTACCCCTTTGACGATTACCCGAAACTCTTGATGAATTAGCAGACAAATACCCCTTGATAACTTTACAGTGAAATATATCATGTAATTCAAAAATAATGAATGAAAAGTTCAACGCGACCAATTTTCTATTTCATAATTTATAAGGAGAGGTTTGGTTAGGTTTGATTTGGCTTGATTAGATTAGATTGGGGCAGTTGTCCTGAGGGTTGATTGTCCTAGAGGCAAATGTCACAGAGACAATTGTCCAAAAGGGCAATAGTCCTGGGGTAATTGTCATAAGGGTAATTGTGTCACCCTCTTCATTAGCACAGTCTTACCTTCTGTATTTAATATCAGGAAGCCTTGAGCGTAAGACAGAAGCTAGGATGGTTTGGCATCGTGATTCGTAGCACCAAGGAGTGGGCCAGTATCGTTCCTCTAGTATAGTCAAATTATTCTTCAAAAACGATCGCCACCGGCTATGACGACATGCGAGAAGGGGACGCTGTAAGAGTAGAAAAATTATATATATATATATATATATATATATATATATATATATTATATATATATATATATATATATATATATATATATATATATATATATATATATATATATGACTTATAATTACTAAGTCAAGGCGCTACCAACTACACCACAGAAAGTTAAAAGGAATCAGACCTTATAGCTTATATCTGCTATACTTAGGAATGAACGCAATCTATCTGAATGCCACTATGGTCATATTACAGATTCCCCAACCTCACTCGTGGCTTCATTTTCGCATTTAATTCAACTCCCAATCTCATTCGGGCCCCAACAATAACTAAATAAGGACATTACATATATGAAAACATGAATAATTTTTTACCCCGGACGGGACTTGAACCTAAGACTTATAAATACTAAGTCAAGGCACTACCAACTACACCACAGAAGGTTAAAAGGAATCAGACCTTATAGCTTATATCTGCTATAATTGGGAATGAACGCATTCTATCTGAATGCCACTATGGCTTCATTTTTGCATTTAATACAACTCCCAATTTCATTCGGGCCCCAACAATAACCAACTAAGCACATTACACATGTGAAAACATGAATCATTCTTTTACCCCGACCGGGACTTGAACCTAGGACTTATAATTACTAAGTGAAGGTGCTATATATATATATATATATATATATATATATATATATATATATATATATATATATATATATATATATATATATATATATATATATATTATTTTGTTTCATTATTCTTGTCATTTCTTCTGCTTGGTTGGTGCGATACTGAGCTCATTGGTCCTTTGCTTTTTTATATTAAAGGGATTATCTACTTACACATCTATAATCGTAACTAGAGATTAACATATTCAGTTGTTAATGATTCATTAATGACTTTGTCGGTTTTCTTTGATTGAGGGTATTATTTCATTTGGATTAGACCTGTCTTATTAACTTCAATTTTTAATTCCCTCAGGTCTCCTGAGTCCTTTTTGTTTTTACTCCCTCTGTCATTGTTATCTGACACTCACTTGTGCTTGAGAAGGGGTCCAGTTAGGAGCCAAAATATAGCGTTATTTTTTCTAGGTGTTGTTTCATCGATGGGCTTCATTACCCCCCCAACACAAATCCACCCACCCACCCACAATCACTAAGTACAAAATGGAACCAATCAGGAGACGGGAAGATACGAGCTTTAGGCTCTTTCCAGTAATCGCAATTAGGTAATCACAAACACACACACACACAGTACAATATGGAACTGATCAGGAGACGGGAAGATACGAGCTTTGGGCTCTTTCACGTAAACACAATTAGGTAATCACAATTAGGTACTCACACACACACACTGTCCTGTTCTGCCTTGAAGGAAGTTTAGAAGAGTTGCCAGAGGTGAAGCCATCACATCACATTACCTAATTTTTTGTGCAAATTGGGGAGAGCTCTTACAGCCGTTTACCTGATCCTGTGGTTCCATATATTATTAAAATCAGTATCCTTCCCATTTATATTAATTTGATAGTTAGTTTGATACACGAAATAATTGAATAATTAAATAAATACCAAAAATACACCTGTCAACAGTACTGAGTTAGGTTGCCAAGTAGCACAGCTGTCTAATTTTTCTTAATTTTTTGCTTTTTTTTTACCTTTCTCATTTATTATTTTTTTTATTTTGTATATATAATTTAAATGTAAAGTCTGATCCTGTGATGACATACCTTGGTTAGCAAGTGAGATTATCAGTTAAGAAGAATATATAGCAGAAACAGGTGGGTGTCTCCTCAAATACAAATTCAAATTTTCCTTCAAGGTGACTTTTGTTTTTGTTTATTTTTTTTCCTTTTTTTTCCCCTCAAATTACCAATGTCAAATTTTTAAGTTAGGATGTGTGTTACCAGAAAAGAGATAAACTGAGTAACTAAATAGCACTTATATGAAGATATACAAATTGTGTGAAGCTTAAATAAAAGATTTTCTCTCTTGTTTTCTCTTTCTCTTCTTCTTTCTATATTTTGTGAAAGGGAAAACTTGAAAATGAGGACATCTCTATCCCAAACCCCCAACCCCACCCATGGGTCGGGGAGGAATGATAGAGGATCTCCATGGGATGTAGCAGCAGGAGGAGGGGTAGCTATTAGGAGCTTAAAACAGAAAATCAAGGATTTAGAGGCAATGGTAATAAGCCTTGATGATAAAATTAGGAATATGGATAGAGAAATGAAAGAGAATGAAACACTCAGAGAGGAAATAAGATTTTTGGAAGAAGCAAATAAAGCACAAGGGCAGGAGAGAAAGGAACTAGGAAAACGAATACAGAAGCTGGAAGGGGAAAAGAGTGAACTAGAAACCAGAATTTCTAAACAAGAAGATAACAAACAGCTGAAAGACAAACTAAATGAATTAGATGTTTGTTCACTGCTCTCTTCTGAGAGAGATGAGATTGCAGCTTGGAATGTCCAGATTAAGGAAAACATTGAACAGTTTAGAAAAGAGTTTCAGGAGCTGAATAAGGAACAAGATGCCATGAAATCTTCCTTTGATGATGCACTAAAGGTGAATGTGGCAGTAAATGAGGCTGTAAAGGTGGTGGCACTGGAAAACATACAAACAGTTGACTATAAAGAGACAGTAATTGAAAAAATGAAAGATGTTGTAATGGAAAGGGCAAATCCACTGATTAAACAAGTACTTGATAAGGAGAAGACAGTGGAAATCTCAGGCATAAGCAAATCCCAGGAGCCAACATGGCAGGGGAGACTTGAAGAAAATAAAGATAGGGTTGTAGACCTGATAAGAAAGCTTGGAGTAGTTTGTGGTCCTGAGGATATTGTAAACATTCACCAACTAGGCAAATATTCGAGGGAAGGAAAGCAGACACCAACAACAGTAACCTTTGAGAGAGGGGAAACATGTAGGGAAATACTGATGAGAAAAGAAAGTCTAAAGGACCTTCAAGAATTCAAAGAAGTGTTCATTAGATGATACAGAACACAGGAAGAGATGGAAAAGATAAAAAACTTGTTGCAAGAGGCAAGAAGGTTAAATGAGGAAAGAAATGAAGAGAAGAAATATTTTCATTTCAGAGTTCTTCCAGACAAAGGGGAGATAAAGAGGATAATGACAGATCAGGGGATTGGGCCTCATTAAGATTGTTATACACAAATGGTGATGGATTAGCTGGTAAGGCAGTAGAATTAAAAGATAGGATGCACAACAGTAAGGCAGATATAGTAGCAATTACAGAGACTAAGTTGAGTGAGGACATAAACAGTGTCACAGTTTTTCCTAAGGGCTTCAGAATATTAAGGGTTGACAGATCTGAGAGGACTGGTGGAGGGATAACACTGCTCATAAGTGAAAAGATTCAAGTTGAAAAAATAAACTTGGCTATAGAAAGCGAGTTCAAGGAATTTCTTGTTGCTCGCATAAATACTGGGTCAGAGAGCATTATAATAACTGTTGTATATAACCCACCAAGGAACCAAAATAGGCTAGAAGTTTATGAGGAAAGTCATATAGGTACTGTTGAAGTCATAAACTCAGTTATTACTATGGCACAGGAGAGAAAATGTAGGATTTTGATTATGGGAGATTTTAATTATAAAGAGATAGATTGGATAAATCTTGACCCACACATGGGTGAGGACTTATTCGGGGCAAGATTCCTAGATTGCGTACATGGGAATTTCCTACATCAACATGGACTTGAGCCAATGAGGGCCAGGGGTGGGGATGAGCCATCATTACTTGATCTAGTATTCACAGATAACGAGTTGGATATTGAAAAAATTGAGTATGAACCACCAATTGGAAAGAGTGACCACTGTGTGTTGTTGATGGAGTATATCATTGAAGATATTCTGCGTGAGAGTAGAGGCACTGAGGAGATGAGGAGGAACTATCCAAAAGGAGATTACATCAAAATGAATGAGCTTTTTGCAGTTATTGACTGGAGAACCTTATTTTACAACAAATCTGTACAAGAAATGTATGAATTCTTTCGTGAGAAATATGGGAAGATAGTAGATTACTGCATACCTGTCACCAAAGTAGGTGTAATTCATGCCAGAGAGATATGGTTCAATAATGAGTGTAAAAGAGCTAAGGAGTGGAGAGACAAATGCTAGAAAAGGTATAGGAGGAGAAAAAACATAAATGCCTGGCACACCTGTAAAAGAGCAAGAAAGTATTACCTAAGTAAAAGAAGAGAGACAGAGAGAGACTATGAGAGGGACATCACCAGGAAGGCTAAAGAAAATCCCAAGCTTTTCCACAGCTTTATCAGAGGAAAACTGAAGGTAAAAGAACAGGTTTTAAGGCTTAAGAGAGAGGATGGAAGCATCACTGAGATGGATGAAGAGATCGGCAAAGAATTGAACAAGGAGTTTCAGTCAGTATTTACAGTAGAAAATATCCCACCCCCTCAGATTGCAGAGATAGAAGCTCAAGGGCCGGTATTAGAGAACATCAACCTTACAGCCACAGAGGTATGCAAAGCGCTGATGGATTTAGATGTTCATAAAGCTACAGGTCCTGACGACATATCCCCTCATGTGCTTAAAAAGTGCTCAAACTCAATATCATTGGCACTAAGTATCATATTTAAAAAGTCACTGGAGTCAGGGAAGATTCCAAGATGCTGGAAACAAGCAAATGTGATACCTATCTTCAAAAAGGGAAGGAGGGATACGGCTCTGAACTATAGACCAGTTTCCTTGACCAGCATAGTTTGCAAAGTTATGGAGAAACTACTAAGGAAACATATCTCTCTTCACTTGGAATCCTTCAACTTTTTGACAGTGAGGCAACATGGCTTCAGAGAAGGTAGATCAACAGTAACAAACTTATTAGAATTCTATGATGAGGTAAGCCAAATCTTACAGGAAAGAGAGGGCTGGGCAGATTGCATATCCTAGACTTCCAGAAAGCGTTTGACACTGTTCCACACGGGAGACTTATTAGGAAGCTGCAAGCAATGACTAGAATAGGTGGAAATGTCTTGGAATGGATAAAAACTTACTTAGAAGGAAGGGACAGAGGGACAAAGTAAGACACTCAGTGTCTGAATGGAGAAGAGTTAGTAGTGGAGTTCCACAGGGTTCAGTTTTAGGGCCACTTTTGTTCCTTGTATATGTAAATGACCTACTAGAGTCTGTAAATTCATTCATGAATATGTTTGCAGATGATGCAAAGATTGTGAAGAAAGTAAGAAACGAGAACAATTGTAGAGAACTTCAGGAAGATCTAAATTAGCTCCACGAGTGGTCAGAAAAGTGGCTAATGAAATTCAATACTTCAAA
Source organism: Halocaridina rubra (assembly GCA_037179515.1). NCBI lineage: Eukaryota > Metazoa > Arthropoda > Malacostraca > Decapoda > Atyidae > Halocaridina > Halocaridina rubra. Next base: position 30,363 of record JAXCGZ010023556.1, read on the forward strand.
ATGTAAGGTAATGAAAATGGGTACAAATGAAAGAAGGCCCAAGCTTGACTACTCAGTGGTTGGAGTACAACTTCAAGAGACAGAAAATGAGAGAGATCTAGAGTAAACATACAGGCAGATTTGTCTCCAGAAATACATATAAATGGCATAGTAAGGGCAGCATATGCCTTCTTAGCAAATGTAAGGGTAGCCCTCAGGCACATGGACAAGGAAATGTTCAGAAATATTTATGTAACCTATGAGAGGCCAAAACTCGAATATGCAGCCCCCTTTTGAAATCCGCACTTGAAAAAGCACATAGCTAAGCTTGAAAAAGTTCAAAGACATGCTACGTAACTGGTGCCAGAAATACGCAATCTCAGTTATGATGAGAGGCTGAGGGAATTACACTTACCATCACTTGAAACTAGAAGATTGAGGGGGGATATGGTGACAGTCTTTAAATTCCTAAATGGTTATGATAGAGTGGATAGGGATCGATATTTAGATATGGCTGGCTCTAGAACTAGAGGTCAAAATTTGAAGCTTCGTAAGAAAACATCTGTGCAGGATGTAAGGAAATACTTTTTCACTGTAAGAGTAGTTGAAATTGGAATTCGCTAAGCGAGGAGGTAGTTAATGCTATCTCAATCCATAGTTTTAAGGACAGGTATGATAAGTATCACTAAGTACAAAATGGAACCGATCAGGAAACGGGAAGATACGAGCTTTGGGCTCTTTCCCGTAAACACAATGAGGTAATCACACACACACACACACACACACACACACACACACACACACACACACACACACACACACATATATATATATGACAGTTCGATGTTAATTCTTCTACCATTTACGGTTCTTTTTCTATGCCTACATCAGCACCGAATATTCGTGGATATTCGTTACACATCTGTTATTATCCCTTCAAATCTGACAAGTCACAACACTTCCCAGCTCTGTTTCTCTTTGTTTTCTTTGTCCCCAGGCCCGATGTGGGCAGATTTCTTTCTTTTTTTTTCTTTACCCGTCCTAAAGTCGCACTGTATATATATATATATATATATATATATATATATATATATATATATATATATATATATATATATATATATATATATATATATATATCTTAAGTTCGAGTCCTGGTCAGAGGTAAAATATGAGGCTTATAAATATATATATATATATATATATATATATATATATATATATATATATATATATATATATATATATATATATATGGATGGATTCGGTTTTACGTCACGAACTCCCTTTTCTACTAAGGGCTAGGACGGTTGCCGTCTTACGAAGGACTTGTTTTGGCATATATAATCGTTGCCCTGAGTGTATGCCCTTACTAACCTCAGTCCGTGACGGGGCGCGAACCCTCGACCTGCCCCCTCAGAGTCGCAGACGCTACCATTTTGCCACGGAGACTATATATATATATATATATATATATATATATATATATATATATATATATATATATATATATATATATATATATATATATATATGAATGGTTATGGCTTCGTATGGAAATTGAAACAAATTTTGGGAACCGTAGGACATTTTGTACTTTCAAGTGTATTACTTAAGAGGAATTTGATTTGTACCAACGAATGAGGCGATATATATACATACAGAAAACAGGAGAAAAAGAGGAAATTAGCAACCCATCAAAGGAAATCATGTCGTAGACCATACCACCATATGTATTAATAGTTTGGTGAAGGTGCGAAGACCAAGTTAATTAGATGTGGTCTGTAGTAGGAGGTAATGGGAACATATTGATTTGCTAAAACTAGTAGTAACAGTGAACAAAACACGCTAAATATAATAATTATACTACTACTACTACTACTAGTAATAATAATAATAATAATAATAATAATAATAATAATAGTATTAATAATAATAAAACCAGTAATAATAGTAATAATAATAATAATAATAATGATAATAATAATAAATATAATAATCCAGCCATTTACCTTGGCTGTCTCCTCCAATTTGGGGGGTAGCCGACATAAAATAAAAAAAATTAAACAATATGGGGATTACTTTGCTCTATGTGCAATAACGAGGGAGCTAGCGACCATTCAGATGGCACTGCTGGAGTGCCACAGCCCATCCTCCCGGCTCTGCCACAACCTGTGTCACTTCATAAAGCCAACTCCCCTACTGCCCCTACCACAAGGCTACCTCTGTAAGATGCAGCCCCGTGGTAACAGCAGATGCCAATCAGAGCTACGTCACAATCGCTCGCCACTCATTCCTACTCCTAGCACGCTCACTTGCTTCCCTCACATCCATCCTCCTATCATTCAGAGAGAGAGAGAGAGAGAGAGAGAGAGAGAGAGAGAGAGAGAGAGAGAGAGAGAGAGAGAGAGAGAGAGAGAGAGAGAGAGAGAGAGAGAGAGAGAGAGAGAGAGAGAGAGAGAGATAATAATAAAAGAAATAATACTAATCAACAATAAGGACAAAAATAATTATATAAACAGCAATCACGAAACACAGAAAAGCAAAACAATAATAATAATTATAATAATGACAATATTAGAAATACTAACAATAATATAGTAAATGATAATAATAATGGTAAAATAATAGTAATAATAAAAGAAAAGAAAATACTTATTAAAAAAAATGATTTTTTAGTAAGAATAAATCAATTATAAATGAGAGAATATTATGTTATTTTAAAAATTTCTTTATTCAAACTTGAATGAATCATACTTCACTTGAAAGAACAATGTACTAAGGATCTCAAAATATCTTTTAATTTCCTTACGTAGACATAACCATTCACAAATTCTCAATAGTCACGTGTTCCTTGTGAAATAGAATCATATATATATATATATATATATATATATATATATATATATATATATATATATATATATATATATATATATATATATATATATATATATATATATCACATAGTCATATACACATACCTCATTCCCCCTTGTGAGGGGGGGTGGCCGAGCCAAGAAACGCACATTCACCACGATCCACACACACCTCAACCACTCTGCTCAGCTCATTGGGGATAAAGGGTTGCCACGTCTCCCCCCTTCCACCCTGCTTGGGTCATCCACAAGGTAGGCGGGTAAGGATATTCTACAATGAGGCCCGACAGCAGCAGCTGGTTTACCCCCACTCGCTTCATCACATGGCAACTCTCCTCACACCCATCCACCACAGTTCACTGAGCTAGCAGGTGCGAGAAATACCTTTGGGCCACGTCATATATGCACAATCTTCCTCCACTAATTCCTATCTCTTGCTCGCACTCTTCCCTGTTCCACTGACATTCCATGTGCATTCAGTGCTCTTTTCACGCCATCCATCCATCTCATTCTAGGTCTCCCTCTTGACCTAACTCCAATCACTTCTGCACTCCACACTCTCTTCACTATTCGTTCATCACTCATCCTCTCCATGTGTCCAAACCACCTCAACACTCTCTGATCTAACCTATCCGACAGCTTCATTCCAACACCCGTTCTCTGCCTGAAATCCTCATTTCTTACTCTATCTATTCTAGATACACCAATCATACCTCTCAAACACCTCATCTCCATTACATTCAACTTGTTCCTTTCATCCTCTCTTGCATTCCAAGTCTCTGCTCCATACAATGCTGTTGGCACAATCACACCTTCATATATCCTTCACTTTGCATTCATTCCCAAATATCTACTTCTCATTACACTTTTCAACCCACCTAGACATTTACAAGCATTCCTTCACTCTGTGATTTACCTCTACATCCACTCGTCCACTCCTTGATACATGCAACCCCAGATACTTAAAATCTCAACTTCTTCAAGCAACTCTCCATTCACTCCTACATTCAGTCTGCCAACATCAACTCTCCTCGTGCATCTCATGACTTTACTTTTACCAATATTCACCCGCAACTTCCTGTCTCTCACACACTAACAAACTCAGTACTCAAATGATTCAATTCATTCTCAGTATCAGCCACCAGTACAGTATCATCCGCAAATAGCAACTGATTCAATTTCCACAACCTTCCATCTCCACCCACTAGTTCCAAGCCTCTGTCTAATACTCTTTCAATTACTTCCCTTACCACTCCATCCATATACACATTAAACAACCATGGCGACATTACACAACCTTGACGTAACCCTACATCCACCTCAAACCAATCACTCATACCATTCCCAACTCTCACACATGCTCTACTATTCATGTACAAACTCTTCACCACATTCAACAAACTTCCACTTATTCCATACAGTCGCAACACACTCCACAACCCCTCTCTATCTACCCTGTCATACGCTTTCTCTAATTCCATAATAGCCCAAAAAGTGTCCCTACCTTTCTCCAAGAGCTTCTCACAATTCTTTCTTACCTCAAACACCTGACCCACACATCCTCTTCCTCTCCTGATCCCACACTATTCTTCCTCTGTCATTATCTCAGTACCTTTCTTATTTCTCCCGAATAACACTCTTCCATATACTTTACCAACTAAACTCAACAAAC
>JAXCGZ010023557.1:0-27500 GCA_037179515.1 Halocaridina rubra
GGATTGAGGTTTGGTTAGGTTTGGTTAAGTTGACCTAACCTGACCTAACATAAGTTTAACCTTACGTAACCTAATCTTCCATTTCTCAAAAACTCATGATATCAGTTTAATTTTAACTTCCTGGATCAATCAAAGAATTGGAATCATATATAATGTTAGTTACTTAATCTAGAATTGAGGCTAGGGTAGATTAGGTCTGGTTAGATTAAATTAACCTTAACTGTTATGTCCCTAACCTAGCCTTACCTAACCTAACGCCCAGATTAAGACCCTAAAAGCACACCTGGTGCTTATTCTTCATATGATCATATTTCATCTACATTTTCCTATTATATGCTTAGACCCTTAATTTTATATTAAGCCTAGGGTGTGTTAGGTTTCCCTAACCATCTAACGTGTGCCTAACGCAACATAACGTAATATATCCTCAACCTTAGATTAAGCACCCTAAAATTACATCAGGTGCCTAGTCTAGGATTGATCCAGTATCAGTATGTTTATGATACTTTTGTTTAAAATTATTTTTTCGCCCTCATGTTATCATTCTATCTATCTGTCTATCTATCTACCTATCTATCTATCTATCTATCTATCTATCTATCTATCTATCTATCTATCTATCTATCTATCTATCTATCTATCTATCTATCTATCTATCTATCTATCTATCTATCTATCTATCTATCTATCTATCTATCTATCTATCTATCTATATATATATATATATATATATATATATATATATATATATATATATATATATATATATATATATATATATATATATATATATATATATATATATATATATATATAAATTTGATGTACCAGCCATTTACAAACTGGTATGTAACATACTGACAGTCACCAGGATTTGAATCCACATCTTTGTTATTTCATCATATTACATAAAGAGTTACCAAGTGTATATTGACTATAGAGCTGAAAACTTATGAAAACCTCATTACTAAGTCCTAGAATAATCTGCGAACAAATTCCAATGTATTTATAATGATCCTCCACTCATTCCTATCTATTGCACGCACTCTTCCCTACTCCACTGACATACCATGTGCATTCAATGCCCTTTTCTCGCCATCCATCCAATTATTTGAGCTGGACCTAAGGTTCTCTCCCAAGAGGAGCAAAGTTGTTATCAGTCTGTTGTATTTATAATGTTCCTCCACTCATGCCTATCTCTTGCACGCACTCTTCCCTACTCCACTGACATACCACGTGCATTCAATGCCCTTTTCTCGCCATCCATCCAATTATTTGAGCTGGACCTAAGGTTCTCTCCTAAGAGTAGCAAAGTTGTTATCAGTTTGTTGTATTTATAATGTTCCTCCACTCATTCCTATCTCTTGCACGCACTCTTCCCTACTCCACTGACATACCACGTGCATTCAATGCCCTTTTCTCGCCATCCATCCAATAATTTGAGCTGGACCTAAGGTTCTCTGCTAAGAGTAGCAAAGTTGTTATCAGTTTGTTCATGGATTAATCTTGCATTAGTCCCAACCACCTTTATGTTCCTGTTTACGCCATCTGTCCCCAACTTACGTCGCTCAGTAGGACTCAATTATCGTTTTCACATCGGTTATAGCCAAAGTTCCCAGCAAAGCTTCATATTTTCTAAATAAATATATATTCTTCATTGATTCTGTGACTTACAGAGCTGCAGTGGACTATAAATGACTTTTTTCAGAGCGTCAATAATATAATTGTAGTTTGCTGGGTATATATGTACATATTTGTATATACATATGTAGGTATTTGTGAATATGCGTTCTTATATATGAATATTCTTTTATGTAATATGCAATAAATGTATATACACCTGTATATGTGTGTCATGAACATAATATATGCACATATTCGCATGTTTTTTTGTTTATATTTGAGTATACGTACGTATGTTTGAGTATTCATTTTTGTGATATGTGTATGAAGACATATATACCTACATACGTATGTAGGAATGCATGAGCGTATGAATTTCAAGCCGTTTTGATTATACACGCATGCATGTGCGAAATATATTATTTCTTCACTCTAATGAATGTATGGTATCTAGCTTTATGTAAACAGTTATTGTGTGTGTATACGTGTGTGTGTGTGTGTGTGTGTGTGTGTGTGTGTGTGTGTGTGTGTGTGTGTGCTTGTCTGTATGTGAATATATGTGCTTTCAGATGTTAGTCATACGAAATTAATTTTAAGTTTATCATTAAACCTAACTCTGTAACATAAATGTTTATACACATTTATGCGCAGAAGAATATAATTCTCTCTCTCTCTCTCTCTCTCTCTCTCTCTCTCTCTTATATATATATATATATATATATATATATATATATATATATATATATATATATATATATATATATATATATATATATATATATATATATATCACACACACGCGCACACACACATATATATGCACACACGCAGACACGTACACACAAATACATACACAAGGAGTATCATCATTCCATCCTAATAATAATAATAATAATAATAATAATAATAATAATAATAATAATAATAATAATAATAATAATAATGATGATGATAATAATAGCAATAATAATAATAATAATAAGAATAAAAATAATAATCATAACAATAATAATAATAATAATAATAATAATAATAATAATAATAATAATAATAATAATAATAATAATTAAATTTAGCATCATTAAGAGCATCTAAATGATCATTAACTTTATAATAAAAAATAAAAGACGAAGATCATTGCTAGTATAAGAGAAATAAAAATGACAGCATCCGAGACCTAATCCCATTTTGCAGTTTGTAAATCACATTTGGGTTAGGATTATTTTAAACATATTTTTTTGTAGTTTTGTCATTCACATCGACTTGCTTACGTTTCAATAACTTTTTGGAGTTTATTATTTAGTGTTAGCTTTGATTTTTTTTTTTATAATCACATTATTTTTTTAATCACATTCGGTTATGAATGTATTAAGCATGTTATTAGTTTATAATTCACATCGATTTGCTTACATTTCAATAACTTTATGGACTTTATAATTTAGTGTTAGCTTTGAGTTTTTATTATACTCACATTATGTTGTTTGTAAATCAAATTCAGTTATGAATGTATTAAACACATTTTTAGTTTATAATTCACATCGACTTGCTTGTATTTCAATAACTTTATGGAGTTTATAATTTAGTGTTAGCTTTGAGTTTTTTATAATCACATTATGTTGTTTGTAAATCAAGTTCAGTTAAAAATGTATTAAACACATTTTTAGTTTATAATTCACATCGACTTGCTTGTATTTCAATAACTTTATGGAGTTTTCTATTTGGTGTTAGCTTTGAATTTTTAAATCACATTGTGTTGTTAATTCAAATTCAGTTATGAATGTATTAAGCACATTATTAGTTTAAAATTTACTTTAAACAGCTTAAATTTTGACCAAGTTATGTTGTCTTTAACTCATTATTAGGGTTTAAAATATCAATCACATTTTGTAGTCTGCAATTCACATGTAGTTGTTTACTTCTAATCACATATTTAGTGTGTAATACACATTGGTTTATATACATTAGAACCACATCTTTAGCTTGTTATTCACACTGCTTTCATAACAGTTCAAGCACATTTTGTTATCCGTAACTCACAATTAGTTAAGTTCACTTGAATCACATTTCATGTAATTCGCGTTGCTTTTCTTGAATTTTAATCACATATTATAGCTGGTAATTCACATTGAGTTATGTAAACTAGCATCATATTTTTGTTTACAAATCACATTGCGTCGCTCACAGTGTAATCACACTTTTTACTTATAAAACACATTGGTTCATATGCATTAGAATCACATCTTTAGTTTGATTACATTTTCTTCACATTTTGTAGTATGTAAATTGCATTGAATTATGTATATAATTACTTACAAAATTTACTCAGTGGTAGAGTACGCAAGTTGGGAAGGGACTAACTGGAGTTCGAGTCACTCGCGGGGCGTTAGGAAAGGTATCCAAACTTGATCAACTGTCTCCAACGTGAGGACTATTTGTGACATAAAAACTGTGCAAAATCACATAATTTAAGTATTTTGTAACTCCGTATGACCACACTCTCACACACTTACTGGTGTACTCACTGAGCCTGCTGCCTCACGGCAGAAGAACCTTGCCCACTTTCCCTGTGGGTGAGCCAAGTAGATAATGGGGGGATTGTTGCAGCTCTTTCTCTCCTTGGAGCTAAGAGGAGTAAGTGGGTACATTGGCATCTGGTGAATGGATGTGTGCTTTGACTCGGTCACCCCCTTACAAGGGGGATTGCGGCTATTGTATATGTATGTATGTATGTATGAATGTATGCCGAGGTTGAACAAGTGTCGTCTGGTTTTCTTTATATTTTCTATTATCCATATGTATGTATGTATGTATGTATGTATGTATGTATGTATGTATGTATGTATGTATGTATGTATGTATGTATGTATGTATGTATGTATGTATGTATGTATGTATGTATGTATGTATGTATGTATGTATGTATGCATGTATGTATGTATGTATGTATGTATGCCGAGGTTGAACAAGTGTCGTTTGGGTCACATAAAAAACCCTTCATTTTTGTATGATTTTTTTTTTCTGTTCATATTTTCAATTATCCTTTGAATCGATTTTGAATTGCTTTTAGGATAGACACCTGTTAGAATAGGTTAATCAAACTTAATCTAACCCAACGTTGGATAGCTTAAGTTAACCTACCTTTATGCCTCATTCCCAGATTAAGCACCTAAAAATGTCATCTATTGTCAGAATAAGCATATGATGTCATTTTTAGGTGTTTAATAGAGGATTGAGGCAAAACAGGTTAGGCTAACCTATTTTAACCTAACATAGATTATGCTAACCTGTCTATTGCCTCATTCAAAGATTAAGCTTTTAAAATGACATCATGTACATAGACTGATATTGATCCGATGTTTTTGTTAGACTTTATATCTAGTGGCAGCTATTCATCTGCATACATATATACATACACACATACATACATACATACATACATACATACATACATACATACATACATACATACATACATACATACATGCATGCATGCATGCATGCATGCATACATACATACATACATACATACATACATACATACATACATACATACATACATACATACATACATACATACATACATACATAAGTGCGTGCGTAGGTACATACATACATACATACATACGTATAGATTAAAGAATAAAGATTTCATTCTCTGAGATCTTAGATTACATATACAGATAAATTGACACACATACGTATGAATGTATACCTTGTCGCGCAATTGTTTATGAATGTGTATTCATGCGCAGACAGATGTCTTTTGCTGAAATGCGTCTGCATGTGTGGGCGGAACTGCCCGTATGGTGTATACAGCGTTAGCGCACACACGTGTGTATGTGGTGTGTACGTGTGTGAGTGTATAACACTATCCAATTATGTGTAAATTTCCACAAACCTTCTATGTTACACTCCACAGTATTAGATATACAGTGTAGCCAATAGCTTCAACTTTCTTCAGCCTCTGTCAAAAGAGTTGTGCATGTTTAAGCAATGTAATTTTTTTAAAAATAACATTGGCATAGTTGGCAACACTGCTAGCATGCCTTCTCGCTCTTACAGAATACAGTGTCTATTGACATACACATTACCTATGTCGTATCAAAGCCGCAATGAGGAAAAGAATAAAAAAATATATATATATATATATATACTCCCATGAATAATAATTATTCATGTTTTTTCACCCATCTTATTCATGTATATTTCTACATTTTAAGAAAATGGACGAAGTAGGTCACTTCGTATTTGAGCTCGCGAACTGGTGAATGATGATGATTATTTTCATTTCCCATAAAGTTTTTTTTCCTGAGTGTGTCAAGGATTATAAACCAGAATATGAAGTTAAGAAAACTATATCTAGTTTAATAGTGGTGTTTATATTAATTTTTTTCACTTATAAGTAGTCAAATTATTTTAATATTTTTTTCTTTTTTGAGTCGACCATCCATAGTGCCACACACACACACACGCATATTCACAGAGCCAATGGCGCCAAAAGGCTGCAATTTTTCCCCATTTCTCATTTCATCATCTTCACTTGAGGGGAACCAAGAAACCGAATCATTTTCGAACCTTCCCCTTAAAACCTCACCTTCACTAAAGCTAAAAGTGTTTAGCAGGATGGGCTGGAGAGAGTGAGGGAGAGAGAGACAAGAGAGAGGGAGAAACAGGGTGAACGACAGAGAGAGAGAGAGAGAGCAACACACACTCACTCAGCCTCGACTAACACTAACTGAGCCTCGATCAATAAGTCTCTGCCAGCGCACTCCAACACAGGCACCGCCACCAACATCACCCGTTTGAGAGAGAGTGAAAAAGAGAACGCTCTCTCTCTCTCTCTCTCTCTCTCTCTCTCTCTCCTCTCTCTCTCTCTCTCTCTCTCTCTACCAGAATAACCAAGGCGTATGTTATTATTATTATTATTATTATTATTATTATTATTATTATTATTATTATTATTATTTGTTTCTTTGTTAGTTTGTTTGTTGTTCCGGTTTTACGTCACGGACTCCCTTTTCTGCCAAGGGCTAGGACGGTTGCCTTCTTGCGAAGGACTTGTTTTGGCAGAGGTAATCGTTACCCTGAGTGCATGCCCTTGCTATCCTCACACCGTGACGGTTGCGAACCCTCGACCTGACACCTCAGAGTCGCGGACGCTACCGCTTGAGCCACGGTGACTACAGCCTGCTTAAAGCCTTAATAAAAATATATTAAAACACTGTTTGGAATTAAATCTAACAAATAAACGTGTACAAATATTTTTATTTATAATAATAATAATAATAATAATAATAATAATAATAATAATAATAATAATAATAATAATAATAATAATAATAATAATAATAATAATAATAATAATAATAATAATAATAATTAATAATAATAAACCTTTATTTCTATTATACAATGGGTATTCATCAGCCGGGGCAGGCCCCAACCCCTCACTGTGGTGCCCAACCACAGCAGTAACCTGCCAGTAAACAACTTAAACTCTCGGTCTTGGACGGGAACCGATCCCTCGACCTCGTGAATGCGAAGCCAGCGCGTTACCACTGTACTAGCCAGCAGGCTGCTTTCCTGATAATGAATCTAGGATGGTACGAACCAGGTAGAGCCCGATGCAAAGGGTAAATACCATTGTGATGAATTTTATACAACAAGGAAAGCGTTCTAACAACTCATCTGTGTCTGATGTCGTTACTTAATTCAGGTATAAGAAATTTAACTATACATAAAGTCTTTATTCTATAATAAAGACTCAAAGTCGCCTCAAAGTCGCGGACACTACCGCGACTTTGAGGCGTCAGGTCGAGGGTTCGCGCCCCGTCACGGTCTGAGGTTAGCAAGGGCATGCACTCAGGGTAACAATTACATCTGCCAAAACAAGTCCTTCGTAACGAGGCAGCCGTGCTAGCCCTTGGTAGAAAAGGGAGTCCGTGACGTAAAACCGAAACCTCACATCCTGTCCCAAACACTAATTTTAGCCAGATATCTATTCTGATACTTAGCAAGAGCTAGTCTCGTGTTCTAGGATGGAACAACTCCAATTATTGTAGCATCATCAGCATAGGCAACTTTTTTTATGAGTATGATACCGGGACAGGCTAAAACTGCCCTCATCAATAAAGGCCCGGGCACAAGAGAACACCAAGACGAAGGAAAAAAAAAAGGTTAAGAACAAGGCAGAGATGAAGTAATGTCACACAAAGGAAAACGACAGACAGAAAAAACAGTCATAGTACGGAGGACCCAGAGATATGGAGGACTAGGCCCTGAGATGGCGATAGATCCGCTTTTTGAAGGATGATAGTTCATAAGAACTAGGGAAGACAGAAGAAGGAAGAGAGTTCCAGAGTCTGGAGATAGATGGGAAGAAGCAGTCGCTGCGCCGACCAATCCGCGAACTACAAATCTCCTCCACACAGTACCTGTGAGATGAGGCGACTCCAAAGATTATATGCGGCTTGTTTATCCCAATGGGCCCATTTACGTCCATTATTAAACCATTATTTACCTTTATTGCAAAGATTAATTGTTCTTAATGGAACCCTGCTCTCAATGACGACTCACACAGAGCTATTAAGTATTCTAATCATATTATCTTGATTATAAATATCTGGTCAATTGAGATTAGCAAGGTCTGATATGATTCCATCGCATTATTATTATTATTATTATTATTATTATTATTATTATTATTATTATTATATATGCATATATATTCATACTTATTTTATGATTGTGATACCAGGACGAGCCAAAAAAAAAGAAAAATAAACTGCCCTCATAGGACCTGGGGACGAAGAAAACTAAATGTAAAGAGAAATAGAGATGAGGAGTGTTGTGACTTGTCAGATGTGAAGGGATAATAAGAGATGTGTAACGAATATCCAAGAATAATCGGTGTTGATGTATGTAGGCATAGAAAGAGAATCGTAACTGAAAGAAGACTTAACATCGAACTGTCCTATTTTAGTCCAAAATACCATTCAGCTGTAGTTACATACATACATACTTACATACATACATACATGGATGCATGCATGCATGCGTGCTTGCGTACATACATACATACATACATACATGCATATAGATAGATAGATAGATAGATAGATAGAGTGAAAATTTTATCCCATTAAGTACAAGTCTCCGTCTCTCTCCGGTCTTTTCAACCTAGAATGTGGCCCTTATATTTAGTAGGTAAGGGAACCAGCAAAATTACTATTAAGAAAATACATTGCCAAAGCTTTTAGATAAATTAGAAAATTCTCCTTTTGCTGCAAACGTTTTATTATTTCATTGCTAATTACCATTTTTAATTAGGAACATGTATTTTTCTTCATTAATTTGATATATATATATATATATATATATATATATATATATATATATATATATATATATATATATATATATATATATATATATATATATATATAACAACATTGATTTACTCTATTTTTATATAATTGTCATATTTATATAATTGTCAAATTAGTTTCAGTAATTTTGAAAAATTTAATTATTGAAGCATGCTGGAAAGATAACAACCAATCAGCTTGAAGCCGGTAAAAATTAACCAATTACTGTTCACCAAGATTTTCATATAAATAAAGGCTCCCCAGAACATTCTGTTAGGTGTAATGTGGGCGAGACAACCTCCTGTGTGTGCTGTGACAGCCTGACTTCAGCAGTGAGTATAGTGCAAAGACGAAAAAGTTTGTGAGTTGCCAAGTTCCACCATATTGATAATTAGGTAGTTGCCAAGTACCACTATATTGATTATTAACATCTAAAGTGATCTTACCAAAACCACCATTTTATTTTGTGAAGTGAAATTTTCTTTATAATTGTTTTCTTTTTATTTGATTACTCGTTTTGTAGTGTGTGTGTGTGTATGTGTTAACATTATTGTACATAGGTTCTGTGAAATTATTAAGACATATCTATTAGTGAGTCTGTTTGTTTTATTAATTTCTTTAGATATTGGTGATGGTAAAAGTGTTAATTGTAAGTTAAGATTAAAGTTGCTTTAAGTATTCACCATTTGCCATAACTAGGGTTTTACTTAAGTTCCAATTTAATGGGTTTTTTGTTGTTGACGATTCGCCTTTTTCTCTCAGACAAAGAAATTATTTTATTAAGTCCCAGAGTTTGTCACAATCACACACACACACACACACACACACACACACACACACACACACACACACACACACACACACTAAAGGGGAATGTGGCAGTAAAAGAGGCTGTAAAGGTGGTGGCACTGGAAAACATACAAACAGTTGACTATAAAGAGACAGTAATCGAAAAAATGAAAGACGTTGTGATGGAAAGGGCAAACCCACTCATCAGACAAGCACTTGATAAGGAGAAGACAGTGGTAATCTCAGGCATAAGTGAATCCCAGGAGCCAACATGGCAGGGGAGACTTGAAGAAAATAAAGCTAGGGTTGTAGACCTGATAAGAAAGCTTGGAGTAGTATGTGGTCCTGAGGATATTGTAAACATACACCAACTAGGTAAATATTCGAGGGAAGGAAAGCCGAGACCAACAAAAGTAACCTTTGAGAGAGGGGAGACATGTAGGGAAATATTGTTGAGAAAAAAAAGTCTAAAAGACCTTCAAGAATGCAAAGAAGTGTTCATTAGACGATACAGAACACAGGAAGAGATGGGAAAGATCAAAAACTTGTTGCAAGAGGCAAAAAGGTTAAATGATGAAAGAAATTAAGAAGAGAAGAAAAATTTTCGTTACGGAATACTTCCAGACAAAGGGGAGATAAAGAAGATAATGACAGAAGATCAGGGGATGGGGCCTCATTAAGATTGTTATACACAAATGCTGATGGATTAGCTGGTAAGGCAGTAGAATTAAAAGATAGGATTCACAACAGTATATAAACTTTATTTCCATTTTACAATGGGTATTCGTCAGCCAGGACAAGCCCCAACCCCCACTGTGATGTCCACCCACAGCAGTTCCTGCCAGTAAACAGCTTAAACTCTCGGTCTTGGACGGGGACCGATCTTTCGACCTCGTGAATGCGAAGCCAGCGCGTTACCACTGTACTAGCCAGCAGGCAGATATAGTAGCAATTACAGAGACTAAGTTGAGTGAGGACATAAACAGTGTCACAGTTTTTCCTAAGGGCTTCAGAATACTAAGGGTCGAAAGATCTGAGAGGACTGGTGGAGGGATAGCACTGCTCATAAGTGAGAGGATTCAAGTTGAAGAGATAAACTTGGCTATAGAAAGTGAGTTCAGGGAATTTCTTGTTGCTCGCATAAATACTGGGTCAGAGAGCATTATAATAACTGTTGTATACAACCCACCAAGGAACCAAAATAGGCTTGAAATTTATGAGGAAAGTCATATAGGTACGATTGAAGTCATAAACTCAGTTGTTAACATGGCGCGGGAGAAAAAATGTAGGATTTTGATTATGGGAGACTTTAATCATAAAGAGATAGATTGGATAAATCTTGACCCACACAGTGGTGAGGACTCCTTTGGGGCAAGATTCCTAGATTGCGTACAAGGGAATTTCCTACACCAACATGTAATGGAACCAACAAGAGCCAGGGGTGGGGATGAGCCATCACTACTTGATCTGGTGTTCACAGATAATGTGTTGGATATTGAAAATATTGAGTATGAACCACCAATTGGAAAGAGTGACCACTGTGTGTTGTTGATGGAGTATATCATTGAAGACATTCTTCCTGAGAGTAGAGGCACTGAGGACATGAGGAGGAACTATCAGAAAGGAGATTACATCAAAATGAATGAGCTTTTTGCAGTTATTGACTGGAGAACCTTATTTTACAACAAATCTGTACAAGAAATGTATGACATCTTTTGTGAGAAATATGGGAAGATTGTAGATTGCTGCATACCTGTCACCAAAGTAGGTGTAATTCATGCCAGAGAGAAATGGTTCGATAATGGGTGTAAAAGAGCTAAGGAGTGGAGAGACAAATGCTGGAAAAGGTATAGGAGGAGAAAAAACATAAATGCCTGGCAAACCTACAAAAGAGCAAGAAATGACTACCTAAGTAAAAGGAGAGAGGCAGAGAAAGATTATGAGAGGGACATCACCAGGAAGGCGAAAGAAAATCCCAAGCTTTTCCACAGCTTTATCAGAGGAAAACTGAAGGTAAAAGAACAGGTTTTAAGGCTAAAGAGAGCGGATGGAAGCATCACTGAGACGGACGAAGAGATCTGCAAAGAATTGAACAAGGAGTTTCAGTCAGTATTTACAGTAGAAAATACCCCACCCCCTCAGATTGCAGTGATAGAAGCTCAAGGGCCGGTATTAGAGAACATCAACCTTACAGCCACAGAGGTATGCAAAGCGCTGATGGATTTAGATGTTCATAAAGCTACAGGTCCTGATGACATATCCCCTCATGTGCTTAAAAAATGCGCAAACACAATATCAGTGGCACTAAGTATCATATTTAAGGAGTCATTGGAGTCGGGGGAGATTCCAAGATGCTGGAAACAAGCAAATGTGATACCTATCTTCAAAAAGGGAAGGAGGGATACGGCTCTGAACTATAGACCAGTTTCCTTGACCAGCATAGTTTGCAAAGTTATGGAGAAACTACTAAGGAAACATATCTCTCTTCACTTGGAATCCTTCAACTTTTTGTCAGTGAGGCAACATGGCTTCAGAAAAGGAAGATCAACAGTAACAAACTTATTAGAATTTTATGATGAGGTAAGCCAAATCTTACAGGAAAGAGAGGGCTGGGCAGATTGCATATTCCTAGACTTCCAGAAAGCGTTTGACACTGTTCCACATGGGAGACTTATTAGGAAGCTGCAATCAATGGCTAGAATAGGTGGAAATGTCTTGGAATGGATAAAAACTTACTTAGAAGGAAGGGAACAGAGGGTTAGAGTAAGACACTCAGTGTCTGAATGGAGAAGAGTTAGTAGTGGAGTTCCACAGGGTTCAGTTTTAGGGCCACTTTTGTTCCTTGTATATGTAAATGACCTACCAGAGTCTGTAAATTCATTCATGAATATGTTTGCAGATGATGCAAAGATTGTGAAGAAAGTAAAAAACGAGAACAATGGTAGAGAACTTCAGGAGGATCTAAATAATCTGCATGAGTGGTCAGAAAAGTGGCTAATGAAATTCAATACCTCAAAATGTAAGGTAATGAGAATGGGTACAAGTGCAAGAAGGCCCAAGCTTGACTACTCGGTGGCTGGAGTACAACTTCAGGAGACAGAAAATGAGAGAGATCTAGGAGTAAACATATTGGCAGATTTGTCTCCAGAAATACATATAAATGGCGTAGTAAGGGCAGCATATGCATTCTTATCAAATGTAAGGGTAGCCTTCAGGCACATGGACAAGGAAATGTTCAGAAATATTTATGTAACCTATGTGAGGCCAAAACTCGAATATGCAGCCCCCTTTT
This sequence comes from Halocaridina rubra, assembly GCA_037179515.1. Lineage (NCBI taxonomy): Eukaryota > Metazoa > Arthropoda > Malacostraca > Decapoda > Atyidae > Halocaridina > Halocaridina rubra. Next base: position 13,072 of record JAXCGZ010023557.1, read on the forward strand.
GGAATCCGCACTTGAAAAAGCACATAGCTAAGCTTGAAAAAGTTCAAAGACATGCCACAAAACTGGTGCCAGAAATACGCAATCTCGGTTATGATGAGAGGCTGAGGGAATTAGACTTGCCATCACTCGAAGCTAGAAGAGTAAGGGGGGATATGGTGACAGTCTTTAAATTCCTTCATGGTTATGATAGAGTGGATAGGGATCGATATTTCGATATGGCTGGCTCTAGAACTAGAGGTCATAGTTTGAAGCTTCGGAAGAAAACTTGTTTGCAGGATGTAAGGAAATACTTTTTCAGTGTAAGAGTAGTTGATAATTGGAATTCGCTAAGCGAGGAGGTAGTTAATGCTACCTCAATCCATAGTTTTAAGGACAGGTATGATAAGTATCACTAAGTCTAAAAATGGAACCGATCAGGAGACGGGAAGATACGAGCTTTGGGCTCTTTCCCGTAAACACAATTAGGTAATCACAATTAGGTAATCACATGCATACATACATACATACATACATACATGCACACACACACACACACACACACACACACACACACACACACACACACACACACACACACACACACACACACACACATTTATGTTATGATAGAGTGGATAGGGATCGATATTTCGATATGGCTGGCTCTAGAACTAGAGGTCATAGTTTGAAGCTTCGTAAGAAAACTTCTTTGCAGGATGTAAGGAAATACTTTTTCAGTGTAAGAGTAGTTGATAATTGGAATTCGCTAAGCGAGGAGGTAGTTAATGCTATCTCAATCCATAGTTTTAAGGACAGGTATGATAAGTATCACTAAGTCTAAAATGGAACCGATCAGGAGACGGGAAGATACGAGCTTTGGGCTCTTTCCCGTAAACACAATTAGGTAATCACACACACACACACCACACACACACACACACACACACACACACACACTTACATACATACATACATACATACATACACACACACACACACACACACACACACACACACACACACACACACACACACACACACACTCGAATTATCAATTTCCTCTTCTTAAAGCCGATGGAGATAGAGACACATTTTAATAATTATGTTCGTAAATGATGAAACTTGAGTTACTAATTCCGATTTGCTTAATAGTGTTTATATATTGAATTGATGCTCTTAAGTTTATATTATATAAGTAGGATTTAATAGTATATTTTATATATTAAAGATGATTATATACGTAGGATTGTGTACTATATTTTATGTATTAAAGAGAATCTCATTTCCAATATACGACCTCGCTAACACACACACACACATACACACACACACACACAAACTCATTTATTAAAAGATACGGAAAATAATGATTAATATCTCTTTCACAAATTATCAAGACAATTTTTGTCATACATAACATACTGTTTAAATGAACACATTACCAATCTCTCTCTCTCTCTCTCTCTCTCTCTCTCTCTCTCTCTCTCTCTCTCTCTCTCTCTCTCTCTCTCTCTCTCTCTCTCTCTCTCTCTCTCTCTCTCTCTCTCTCTCTCTCTCATTTAATTTACCAAGAGAACAAGCAGAGTCTTTCCATTTACTTGAGAACTCTGGGAAGGATACTGTTCCACAACAGACCTAACACATCTAAACCTTCAGGATTGGCATTAGAGACTGATTATCACCTGAATCCCCTATTGGAATCGGTGAGTGTGAGTCTCGTCTACATTTGCCTAATGGATATTTTTCGTCTATTTTGAAGCCTGAGAATCTAAAAATGCTGTTCCACACTTACCCCACACATTAAAGTGTACTTACCGACCATGCTATTATACTGGGTTACCTTAAACCTCCGAAAAAGAATGTGATTTGCCATACACGAAACCTCCGGAAATGAATGTGATTTGCCATACACGAAACCTTCGAAAAAGAATGTGATTTGCCATACACCCTCCGAAAAAGTATGTGATTTGCCACACACGAGACCTCCTATAAAGAATGTGATTTGCCATGCACGAAACCTCCGAAAAAGAATGTAATTTGCCATACACGAAACAAGGCCCCCCCCCCCAAAAAAAAAAATGTGATTTGCCATACACGAAACCTCCTAAAAATAATGTGATTTGCCATACACGAAACCTCCTAAAAAGAATGTGATTTGCCATACACGTGGAATTGGTGTCGATATGCAGTCGTCAAATAGATCTATCCAATCCATTGTTCTGGCAGTTAGCAGAGAGGATCCCTTTTGTTTTGACTCTCTGTGGCACGCCAGCAGTGCCATCTGAACGGTCGCTAGCTCCCTCGTCATTGCCCATAGAGCAAAGTGATCCCCTTATTGCCTTTTATTTATGTCGGCTACCCCCCAATTGGGGGAGACAGCCAAGGTAGATAGAATAGACACTTATGGATTGACACGCGTCTTGTAGGTTTCAAATCTTTGTCATCTGATGAAATACGCCTAATAGACTCTTTAAGTATTATCTATTTTGAAACCTGAGTACTTTAAACTAATGTTACACCATATACCCCCACATATAAGTGAACTCACTGAGGCTGCAAGATTGTAGCCTCTGACAGAGCAATCGTCAATTAGACTGGACGATTCGACTTTATTGCCTGTAGGTACTGTAGTGAGAACTCATTGAATAATGTCTTTTCGCCTTGTCATTCATTATACATTATGTTAATCTTCCTTCTTCCTTCTATTCCACGTATACAGACTTTATTGCCAGCAGATTTCATTCGCGGTTTCGTAAAATAATTTACATATGAATGAGGGTATAATAGATTGGTGTGTGCGTGTTATGTATGTATGTATGTATGTATGTATGAAGTAATGTTTATATACGTATGTTTGTACGTACCAAATATGAATAAAGGTTTATTATGTTCGAATAATATAGTGTGTGTGTGTGTGGTGTGTGTGTGTGTGTGTGTGTGTGTGTGTGTGTGTGTGTGTGTGTGTGTGTGTATTAAGTAAATATGTATAATCTTTGTATATATATTTGCCTAACTATTTTCACTGTAAAGAACCCTGTGTTCGTAACACCCGTCTTCTAGTCAGTTTCCATTTTATACTGTGTAACACCTATATCTTCCCTTATGACACTGAAATCATTTGGCATTTACCATTTCCGTGCTTAGCGAATTCCAACTTTTCTTACAGTAAAAAATTTACCTCTTTACATCCTGCAAAGGAGTACTTTTGCGAGGCTTCAAATTATGTCATTTAGTGCTAGAGCTAACCTGTAATCACCGTGGCTCAAGCGGTAGCGTCCGCGACTCTGAGGCGTCAGGTCGAGGGTTCGCGCCCCGTCACGGTCTGAGGCTAGCAAGGGCATGCACTCAGGCTAACGATTACATCTGCCAAAACAAGTCCTTCGCAATAAGGCAACCGTCCTAGCCCTTGGTTTAAAAGGGAGTCCGTGACGTAAAACCGGAACAGTGCTAGAGCTAACCTTATATAAGTAGCGTCCTCACTTAATTGTTTTTTCTGTCTGCCGTTTTCCTTTGTGTGACATTACCTCATCTAAGCCTTGTCCTGAACCTTTTACTTTTCCTTCATCTTGGTATTTTCTCGTGCCCGGGCCTTTATTGATGAGGGCAGTTTTTGCCTGTCCCGGTGTCACACTCATTAAAAAAAGAAGTAATTTGGTTATTTGAGGAACTCTCTTTCCATACAAAGAATTACACTAACAAGCATGGAGATTCCCAGACAATAGAACAGCAAATCAAGTAATAATGATTTAGCGGGAAACACATTGGAATCTTGGAAGATATAAGAAGCTTTAGAGGTGCTGACTGTGGCAGAAATCACTACCTTGTATGTGTCAGGATAAAAGCTAAAATGAAGATGGAAATATCAAGACCAATGGAGATTACACGTTTTGATGTAGAAAGACAAGAGGAAGAGAATGTAAAACGTGAGTTTCAAGTGAAACTTACAATTAGGTAGGTTGGGGCCTGTGCCGGCTGGCGACCGCCCTATGGGTCCTCCATAACCCGTTCCATTCATCAGTGGGTGGAGAATCTTAAAAAAAAAAAAATGGCCCTGTGCCGGCTGGCGACCGCCCTATGGGTCCTCCATAACCCGTTTCACTCATTCGTGGGTGGAGAATCTAAAAAAAAAAAAAATGGTTTGGTTTGGTTTCGTTTTTACGTCACGAACTCCCTTTTCAACTAAGGGCTAGGATGGTTGCCTTCTTGCGAAGGACTTGCTTTGGCAGATTAATCGTTACCCTGAGTGTATGCCCTTACTAACCTCAGTCCGTAACGGGGCGCGAACCCTCGACCTGCCGCCTCAGAGTCGCGGACGCTACCATTTTGCCAGATCCTAAGTATAATATCAGATGAACAGATGGAGAGAAATAGAAGAAACATCATTAATGATAAATGGTTATATATTCACTAGTTATTCACAATGCGCCAGGTAACGTAGTAGGCTGGCCCATGGCATCAATCGCCCGTTGCGATACTACAGGTGAAGGGTCTTGTGGACTTTGATAAGACCGTCCAGGACAGTTCGATGTTAAGTCTTCCTTCAGTTTCGGTTCTCTTTCTATGCCTACATCAACATCGAATATTCTTGGATATTCGTTACACATACCATATTATCCCTTCACATCTGACAAGTCATAATACTCCCCATCTGTTTCTTTCTATGTTTTCTTCATGCCCAGGCCCGATGAGGGCTTTTGGCCCGTCTTAGTGTCACGCATTAAAAAAAAAAAATGCAAATTTTTGAATGTGGCATATACTAAGTCGCCATGTTTATTAATTTCAAACAGTCATATGATAGCATACATCGACAATCAATGTGGAAAATTATGAGAGAAATGGAGCTGAATGAATGGCACATTTCTTAGATTTTCAGAGGCCATTTCATACGGTCCCACATGGGAGACTAATCACGAAGCTGCAAGTAATGGCAGGAATAGGTGGAAATGTCTTGGAATGAGTAAAAACTTATTTAGAAGGAAGGTCACAAACAGTTAAAATAAGACACTCTGTGTCTGACTGGAGACGGGTTAGTAGTGGAGTTCCACAGGGTTCAGTTTTAGACCCAACTTTGTTCCTTGTATACGTAAATGTCCTACCAGGGTCTACAAATTAAATCTTGAATATGTTTGCAGATGATGGAAAGATTGTGAAGAAAGTAAGACAAATATGACAAGTATCATTATTTATAAATTTGTAACTGACCATGAGACGGGGAGATACGAGCATAGGGATCTTACCACAAGTATAATTTAGTAATTACAAACGCATGCACACACATACAATCGGGCGCATACATAATGTTATGGAGAAACTACTAAGAAAACTCATCTGTCTCCACTTGGAATCCATCAACTTTTATTCATTGAGACAACAGTAACAAATTTATTAGAATTTAATGATGAGGTAAGCGAAATCTTACAAGAAAGAGAGGGTTGGGCGGATTGCATATTCTTAGAGTTTCAGAAGGCATTTGATACGATCCCGCATGAAAGAGTTCTTACCTAGCTGCAAGTATTGGCAAGAATGGGTGGAAATATCTAGTAATAGATAAAAACTTACTTAGAAGGGAGCTAACAGAAAGTTAGAGAAAGATACTCAGTGTCTGACTTGAGAAGGGTTAGAGATGGGGTTTCCGCAGAGCTTCAGGTTTATGGTCAATTTTCTTCTTTGTATGTGAATATGACCTACTAGAGTCTGTAACTACATTTCTGAATGTGTTCGCAGATGATGCAAAGATTGTGAAGAATATAAGAGACGAGAACAATGGTAGAGAACTTCAGGAAGACCTAATGATCTGCATGAGTGGTTAGAATAGTGGCTAATGAAATTCAATGCTGCATAATGTAAGGTGGTGAAAATGGGTGTAAGTGCAAGAAGGCCCAAGTTTGGGTACTCAATAGCAAGTGCAGAACTTCGAGACAAAAAATGAGAGATCTATGAGTAATTATATTGGTAAATATGTCTCCGGAAATGCATATAAATGTCTTAGTAAGGGCTGCCTATACTTTCTTAGCAACTGTATGGGTATCCTTCAGGCACATGGAGAAGGAAATGTCCAGAAATATTTATGTAACTATGTGAGGCCAAAGTTTGAATATACAGCATCCTTTTGGAATACACACTTGAAAAAGAACGTAGATAAACTGGGAAAAGTTCAGAGACATACCACGATACTGGTGCCAGAAATACGCAATCTCAGTTATGAGGAGAGGCTGAGGGAATTAGACTTACCATCACTCGAAGCTAGAAGAATGAGGGGTTTTTGACAGAGTGGATAGGGATCGATATTTTTCTATGGCTGGCTATAGAAATAGAGGTCATAATTTGAAGCTTTGTTAGAGAACTTCTTTGTAAGATGAAAGGAAGTACTTTTTTTAGTGTAAGAGTAGTTGATAATTGAAATTCGCTAAGAGAGGAGGTAGTTAATGCTAATTCAATTCATAGTTTTAAGGACTAAGTATGATAAGCATCACTAAGTACAAGATGGAACCGACCAGGAAACGGGGAGTTACAAGCTTGGGTGCCTTTCCCGTGAGCACAATTAGGTAATTACACACACACAAAACTGCCGTGTAGCTTTTTGCTCATTATTAAGCAAAAATTTTCATCCAGCTCATAACTTTATACATAGTAATTTTACTTCTTACATGACCGAAAAATAGTGGTTATTATAATTATCATTAGTATACAATGATACCATGTTGTGTAATACATTAGTTCCTAATAAACTTATCGTTTTCTTTGATTCTAAATTCAAAGAAAACGGATTTGTTTTCTATGGTGGAACAATGTATTATTCTTCATGTAGTAGAACACAATACTTGATGCGTGTATTATTTTTTTTATGAGTGTGACACCGGGACAGGCAAAAACTGCCCTCATCAATAAAGGCCCGGGCACAAAATGCCAAGACGAAGGAAAAGAAAAAGGCTAAGGACAAGGCAGAGATGAGGTAATGTCAAACAAAGGAAAACGACAGACAGAAAAAACAGTCTAAGTACAAAGGACCCAAACTTCTAACCTTACTGACACAATTAGTTTATGGTAATAACTTTTTTTTCTGAAAATTTTAGTAAATGTCTTCATTCACTCCTTTAAATAGGAAATAAATTCATATAATTTAATATAAAATTTCAATTTTGAAACTGAGAGTGGCCCGCAAGTCGCACGTGGCACGTGTCACACCACTTCTGTGTGAAAGGTTTCATATATTTTCGGATGTTCGTTTTCAACTGGCGTGCCACGTGGCATGCCACGTGCGACTTTCACTTTGGTGTGAAAACGGCCTATAATAGAATAAAGACTAGTGAACCAAAACAAGAAGCCAGGATAAGCCTAGCAAGGAATGAAAGCGAATGACGATTGATGGATTATCAAAATGAGAGAGCGATCTACCATGTGTTTGGGGAAGAAAAAAAGGTTTTCTGGTCATTTAAAACTTATATAATGGTGCAATTCTACCTGATTTTTATTTTATTTCGTTAATGATTTCAGAGTTCCGTGTCTGTAGCTGAAATAGGATTGTTTATAAGTAATTAACTCTTCGCCTTTTATTCTCGTATTGTATATCACTTGATAAAAAGATTATCTCTCTCTCTCTCTCTCTCTCTCTCTCTCTCTCTCTCTCTCTCTCTCTCTCTCTCTCTCTCTCTCTCTCTCTCTCTCTCTCTCTCTCTCTCTCTCATTGCGATATTTGCATAAAATTCTGACGCCTTCCTGATCAATATTTTTATGCAGGAATTATTGTTCAAAACTGCTAGAACTAATATTACTAATACTACTACTAGTACTACTACTACTGCTGCTTCTCCTGCTGCTGCAACTACTGCTACTGCTACTACTTTTGTTTATATATTATACTTTAGTATTGAACCTTATACTTTTACTATCAAGAACTACTTTTTTTTTTTTAAGAGAGTGACACCGGGACAGGCAGAAACTGCCCTCAACAATATAGGCCTGGCCACGAGAAAATACCAAGACGAAAGAAAAGAAAAAGGTTAAGGGCAAGGCAGAGATGAGGTAATGTTGCACGAAGGAAAACGACAGACAGAAAAAAAAACAGTCAAAGTACAGAGGACCCAGAGATATGGAGGACTAGGCTCCCTCAGTGTCTAGATACTTTACCTTTTCCACCCTACTGTTTGACCTTGTTCTATGAAAGCATAGCAGTGCAACCTACAAAGCAAATGTTTTGACATTTTAGTCATACACTAGATAAACTCGATAGTTTTTTTTCTGCCATGACTATGGCTAGTCTTGAATATAAGATTCTGGCCTAAGATCCCTTCCTCTTATATTGTAAACATTGTAGGAGTGAATGATCACTGTACAGTATTGGTTATTCACTCAGAGTACTGCCATATCTTATCCTTCTCATTCTCTCTGTGGGGTCAGTGGGTCAGAATTCTAATATCACTGTAAGCTTTGTGACCTCTTTTCCGGAACCCTCTGGCACTTATGTCAACTTGTGTTTCATTAGCCTTATTAGTTGACTGTTAGACTTTACAATTCCAGGAAGTGGTTGAAGGATAGGCACAACCACTTCATCCGTGCAGACCTCTCTCAGTACTTTAGCAGTTATGTCTCGGACTTTCATAACACTTAATGCACACGAATAGCATGATTTTTATAGAAAGTATTTCCACATGGAAACCTGTCGAATAGATCCTCAGTTGGTCATCCATACCGCTGAGCAGTGACATATGTATTTAATAGAAAGTAATTCCATATGGATACCTGTCGAATAGGCCCTCAGTTGCCATCCATACCGCTAAGCAGTGACATAAGTATTTAATAGAAAGTAATTCCATATGGATACCTATCGAATAGGTCCTCAGTTGGCCATCCATATACGATGAGCAGTGACATATGTATTTAATAGAAAGTAATTCCACTTGGATACCTGTCGAATAGATCCTCAGTTGGTCATCTATACCGCTGAGCAGTGACATATGTATTTAATAGAAAGTATTTCCACATGGAAACCTGTCGAATAGATCCTCAGTTGGTCATCCATACCGCTGAGCAGTGACATATGTATTTAATAGAAAGTAATTCCATATGGATACCTGTCGAATAGGTCCTCAGTTGGCCATCCATACCGCTAAGCAGTGACATATGTATTTAATAGAAAGTAATTCCATATGGATACCTGTCGAATAGGTCCTCAGTTGGCCATCCATATACGATGAGCAGTGACATATGTATTTAATAGAAAGTAATTCCACTTGGATACCTGTCGAATAGATCCTCAGTTGGTCATCTATACCGCTGAACAGTGACATATGTATTTAATAGAAAGTAATTCCACTTGGATACCTGTCGAATAGGTCCCCAGTTGGCCATCCATACCGCTGAGCACTGACATATGTATTTAATAGGAAGTAATTCCACTTGGATACCTGTCGAATAGATCCTCAGTTGGTCATCCATACCGCTAAGCAGTGACATATGTATTTAATAGGAAGTAATGCCACTTGGATACCTGTCGAATAGGTACTCATTTGGCCATCCATATACGATGAGCAGTGACATATTTATTTAATAAAAAGTAATTACACAAGGGGACATGTCGAATAGATCCTCAGTTGGTCATCCATACCACTGAGCAGTGACATATGTATTTAATAGAGGGTAATTACACTTGGATACCTGTCGAATAGGTCCTCAGTTGGTCATTTATACCGCTGAGCAGTGATATATGTAAATTAGAGTTGATTAAGACTGAAGCCATTTGCCATGACTGGTGAAGATGTCAGCCAGGTCGAGGCTCTAACCTCGTGAGCCATTTTCCATTTTCCTTTTTCCATTTAGAAGATACTTGTGTTAGCAGTACGTGAGACTGTTTTATTTGCTGAAAGTGGTATGATATTCATTGACATCTGCTGAAGTATCTTGTTCATGGATATGATCTGCCAATGTGAAGGCATTCATGTGGAATTTGACACTCTCAGTGGCACTTTTTGCAGAATTTATTAGATCCAAATAGAATTTTATTTAAGTATTATATTTCTCTCATTGGCACTTTTTGCAGAATTTATTAGATCCTAATAGAATTTTATTTTATTGTCTTTCTTTTATTCCAGAGTTTTATTATAAAATTTTCTTTACCATTTTAAATATTCTTGTTCTTCCATTAATTCCAAAAAGTTTTACTATCAGTTAGAAAAGAAGTCGTGCCTTAAATATAAAGACCAAATTTTCCATGACCGAGCCTAACCTTCCGTAGACCGAATTTTCCTAGTGCCATAAACAAAGAAATCTCTAAAATGTAAAATATGTATATAAATTTACATATGAATATGTAAATTAATGCTTATATGTGGATAACTGTTAATTATACCCATTTAAAAATAAACTTGCCAACTATTAGCAACTACTGAAATGAAAAAAATTAAACATAGCACTAATCATATTTCAAATACAAATGTATAAGTTGTTGTTCCGGTTTTACGTCACGGACTCTCTTTTCTACCAAGGGCTAGGACGGTTGCCTTCTGAGGCGTCAGGTCGAGGGTTCGCGCCCCGTTACGGTCTGAGTTTAGCAAGGGCATGCACTCTGGGTAACGATATCATCTGCCAAAACAAGTCCTTCGGAAGAAGGCAGCCGTCCTAGCCCTTGGTAGAAAAGGGAGTTCGTGACGTAAAACCGGAAAGGAACCTTTATATGGACCGAGATTATCAAACAGTTTCGAATTGCAGGGAAGCATGTCAGTGAGACCCCATTTTTATTTTATTTTTTTAAACCTTCTACTGTTCCGGTTTTACGTCACGGACTCCTTTTTCAACCAAGGGCTAGGACGGTTGCCTTCTTGCGAAGGACATGTTTTGGCAGATGTAATCGTTACCCTGAGTGCATGTCCTTGCTAACTTAGGCCGTGACGGGGCGCGAACCTTAAACATGACGCCTGAAAGTCGCGGACGCTACCACTTGATCCACCGTGACTACTCGGTCCATATAAAAGTGAAGAATTAAAAATGTCCGCAAAGTGGCACCTTCTTGCGAAGGACTTGCTTTGGCAGATGTAATCGTTACCCTGAGTGCATGCTGTCGGGAATATTTGGAGGCCGTGGTATATCAGTGGCAGAGCACGTGAGTCTGAAAGTGACAACCCTGATTAACGCAAGTTCGATCCCTCTTTGAGGCATTAGCACGTTCATCCGACCTTAATCCCCTAACTCCAGCATATCTGTGTCCGCCCCTTTTCAAGTGGGGACTATTTTTGACACTTGAAACGGTATTTAATAAATGTCGGGATTATTATTATTATTATTATTATTATTATTATTATTATTATTATTATTATTATTATTATGTAATTCATTAGTACAATGTTTCCGTATAAACGCGTTCACGAGTTCCGAGCTTGGGACTCTTTCCCGTAAGCACAATTGGGTAATTACATCTGGCATGAAAATTCTCTGGCCTTTGCTAAGGAGTTTGCAGAGAGTGCCTTTGAAGCCTCCGCGCCGCCATGTGTACACAGGTGCGCGCAGCTGCGCATAAATTCTGGTGTTTTAATTTGTTCTCTGTCAATTTAAATCATGAATTAAATTTTCGCATTTTCCCGTCGCGTCGTTCATGCTATCGAAATTGAAGTGTAATGGAAAAATCTCTATATTTTATTTTACTGTGCGTTTATGTGCATACTCTTATGCGTACGTATGTGGGTTCGTGCGTATGTGCTCAAGGCACCGCTGCCGCGAGGAGGTAGTCCCCCTTAGAGGGGAGAGGGGAGGCTGGTAGTGGGGGGTCCATGGATAGGGAGAGGTTTGTTGAGTGCCAGAAATGAGATTTCTCCTCAGTGCAAAGTTAGTGTGGTTGTTTCAGTGATGGTGGGAGGTTGTTTTTGTGCGCGCTGATGAGTGCTTCGCGCCACACTCTCCTGCCCTCCCCAACCCCGGCGGGCCTGTGTGTTACTGTGTTGCTGTGGCTGTTAGCTCAGGTCACAGCCACAGAGGTCACCCAGGGGTTAACACCCGCTGGGGGGCGCCGGGCCCTTGTGACAGTGGCTGTACCCATACAAGATCGCCACGGCAAGTACACGGAGGAGGAGCTTACGGTGTGGGGGGCCTTCTCTCCCTTGGCTACCGCTGCCCCTGCCGAGGGCAAATTCATTCAGGTAAAGAATATCAAACATCCATTTATAATCTAAGAAGCTTTTAACACATCTTCTATTGGCCAAATATCCCCCACTCTCTTACAACTACCCATCTACCCCTTCCTCCTTCTCCTATCCCATTCTGGGATAGAGATGTACGAAAATAAGCGCACGAGTATCCAAAAGGATGGAAAAGGGTTGGATTGAATGGGTGATGTTCTAACCACAATCTTCTCTTTGTGTCGGGGCGCTGCCATAAGGTGTGTTACGTGCGTGTGCGAGTGTTTCACACACGCATAAGTGGGTCGCAACTTCATAGAGAGAGAGAGAGAGAGAGAGAGAGAGAGAGAGAGAGAGAGAGAGAGAGAGAGAGACATGAAAACACTTCAGAGGAAAATGACAGAGCTAGCTGCATGAAGAACTGCAGTGAAAACTAGATGAAAATAGACGAAATTATTGGATTGTAATTTTGAGTCAAAAAACGCGATTTCTAAATCCTTAAAAATCAAGAAAACACAGTGTTTATTATTATTATTATTATTATTATTATTATTATTATTATTATTATTATTATTATTATTATTATTATTCCTGCATTAGGTTTTCACCTTGATTCGCTCTCTCTCTCGAGATCCAAAAATCGCTCTCTATAATTTGTCAAATTTATCTCCGAATGGTAGAAATTATATAATTATATTTATGCAATTCTGCATCTCTTATTATCATTTTGTATTAATATATTTATTAATATTTCATATATATCTCTTTTTTTTTATTTTTAACGACGTTTAACTTTCGCTCAAAAAAAAGTACACATTTTAACCTTTCTAAAAAAGTGCAAAAAAAAGAAAATATATATTTTGATTATCAGGTAAATTTAAACTGTAAATATAGGAAAGGTTAATCCCATTATGCCAATATAAGAATAATATACATACATACATACATATATATACATACATGCATATATATACACATACACACACACTAAGCACGAACACTCAAAAACAAAATATATAGAGAGAGATATCTCTGATTATGTTGTTTCAGTCTTTATTTACTAACAAATAAACTGTTTATTTGTTATATATGGTTTAATGCATACAGTTGGGGGGGGGGATCGTGTGTCGTGTAAGAATATTGTTATTTCGTAAATTTAAATGTGTAGAAATAGTTATAAGTTCTGATTGATAAAGAGATTGATTATTAGCACAAATAATAATAATAATAATAATAATAATAATAATAATAATAATAATAATAATAATAATAATAAAAGAAAGAATTGACGGTAATAATAAAGAATGAAGTTATGAAAATAATTTTAATTATCATTAATAAAAATTCAAATCATAATTATGGTTATGACACTTATATCAGCATGTAATAAAGCATAAGTAAGCAAAATTATATATATATATATATATATATATATATATATATATATATATATATATATATATATATATATATATATATATATATATATTCTTAAAGTTGTCTATATTCAATTGACTTTTCGTGTGTGTGTGTTTATATGTGTGTGTTGGTTTGGCACAAAAAGCTATGTTATTTTTGCTCCCATATTTGTGAGTGTACCACACGCCTCTCTCTCTCTCTCTCTCTCTCTCTCTCTCTCTCTCTCTCTCTCTCTCTCTCTCTCTCTCTCTCTCTCTCTCTCTCTCTCTCCTTTTCCTCGTGAGTTTTCCTCAACACAATGATGTTTCTGATGTCATCAAGTTTTATGGCCCATGATTCTAAAGGGAAATATTCGTTTTGTCAAATGCTAATATTAATATTTTTTTCCCCCTTTGTTATTTGGTGTGGTTCTTTGCTTCATATATGCTTAATTATTATTATTATTATTATTATTATTATTATTATTATTATTATTATTATTATTATTATTATTATTATTATTATTATTATTATCACCATTATTATTATTATTATTATTATTATTATTATTATTATTATTATTATTATTATTATTATTATTATTGTTATTTTTATTATTATTATTATTATTATTATTATTATCAATAATAATAAGGTTGTGCTTATTCTCATTGCTAATGTTATTATTCATAGCCTCGGGTTCTTCTGCCTATTGTGATACAATATTCCATTTTTCTAAGACTAGTTATTACATATGTTTTGGTTTAATTCCAGCGAACTTTAAGAACTGCGCTTTCAAACATCGTGCTGGCTAAAGTTCATTGCTAACCTGCTTTAATAGCTAATATATTTACCGTGTATGTATGTATGTATATATGTATGTATGTATGTATGTATACATTTATTCATTTATATATGCATGTACTGGTTGAGTGTATGTTCAATTAT
>JAXCGZ010023557.1:32500-34852 GCA_037179515.1 Halocaridina rubra
GGAAACTAATCTAAACTCAATCCCAGACTAAGCACCTAAAATTACACCAGATACCTACTCTCTCATTGAGCAAATAATCCTAGCATGCGCCTAGCCTAGCCTCAATCCCAGATTAAGCACTAAAAAGACATCAGGTGCCTTCTGTTGGACAGATCCAACAGTTGTGACATTTAAATCATATTTTTTATTATTCAGGAAATATAGTTCTGCTGCTTTTTCTCTGCTATGTACTGCTATCTTCTTCTTCTTCTTCTTCTTCTTCTTCTTCTTCTTCTTCTTCTTCTCCTTCTCCTTATCCTTCTCTTTCTCCTTCTTCTTCTTCTTCTTCTTCTTCTTCTTCTTCTTCTTCTTCTTCTTCTTCTTCTCCTTCTCCTTATCCTTCTCTTTCTTCTTCTTCTTCTTCTTCTTCTTCTTCTTCTTCTTCTTCTTCTTCTTCTTCTTCTTCTTCTTCTTCTTCTTCTTCTTCTTTTCTTCTTCTTTTCTTTTTCTTTTTCTTTTCTTCTTCTTCTTCTTCTTCTTCTTCTTCTTCTTCTTCTTCTTCTTCTTCTTCTTCTTCTTCTTCTTCTTCTTTTTTCTCTTCTTCTTCTTCTTCTTCTTCTTCTTCTTCTTCTTCTTCTTCTTCTTCTTCTTCTTCTTCTTCTTCTTCTTCTTCTTCTTCTTCTTTCCACTCCAACCCCTTGATAATTTCATTTCTAAAGTACTAAGAGCTTCTTCAACCTTTTGATTTAATTAATCACATTGTTTTGTTCCAGCACGTCTCTCCGTTCCAGGAACTCATTCATTTCGCTTTTCCAGCGTCTCCATTCCAGCCACTTTAACTTAATTATCTGTTATAGATACTGTCCGCATCATTCGCAGAATAGGCGCCGGGCATGATTTAATCCTATGAATCTAATCTTGCCTTACCTTGCCTATCCTTACCTATACTTAAGTTCGTTTCAGTTTTACGTCACGGTCTTCCTTTTCTACCAAGGGCTAGGACGGTTGCCTTCTTGAGAAGGACTTGTTTTGGCAGATGTAATCGTTACCCTTAGTGCATGCCCTTGCTAACCTCAGACCGTGACGGGGCGCGAACCCTCGACCTGACGCCTCAGAGGCGCGGACGCTACCGCTTGAGCCACGGTGACTACCTTACCTATATTTAAGAATCTTAGTTATTATAAATTCCTGCATTTGACCTCAATCCTAAATTAGCCATCTACTATAGATACAACCGGGATCAGTCCCAGTACAGGCACATGATATGACTCAATCCTACATGAAGTCCCTGTGTTGAAAATTTAGTGCTTGGTAAGGTTAGGCTAACATATCCTCTCCTAACTTTCCCAAAGTTTAAACATTTTAGCCGTTATGAACTCCTGCTATCAACCTTAATTCCAAATGAGACATCTGCCTTTTGTTTCAGTCCCAGATTAGGCACCTAAAACCAACTTCAGGGTCCTAATTTATGATTGACCCTAGATATTTCTCGTTGTATGAATCAGTAATAAAGGTTCATTGCATATGCGAGGATCACAACCCCACTTATAGGGGGATAGGCCTAGTCAAAGCATACCTGGTCACCTTTGTTTCACTCAAAACTAACTCATCCATCTTTTTCTCTTAAACATGCCACCATTCTCCTCCTTTTTAGAGCCCTATCACATGGGCACATTTTTCCTGCAACATTGTGTCCCACAACAGGATGTTCGACGACATATCGTAGGAAATATATCACATACACGGTGGGCATCAAAACAGATACTATCAGTATCTTGTGTTTTTAAGTAAATCAGAATAAGTTAGAAAAAATTCATCCTAACTTATGATAAAAGAGAGTCTGCAGATTTTTGTCAGTCAAAAAAATTTCACTAAGTAAGAGGAACAGTCCTAAAAATTTAAAGAAAAAATATTTGCGGATATTTGAAGAGGGGAGAGAAGATGGCAGTTCAGAAGGAAAACAGTAGAAGAGCTGCCATAATTGGTTATAATCGAATTATCTAATGTTTTCGTGTGAATCAGGGGGAGTTTTCATAGCTTGTGATTAACTTAATCCTACTATTCCAAATCTTGTTGAAAAATATATTCCCATAGCAGATAGTTTAGTTGTCAAAATATAATGAAAAGAAATAACAGAAAGAAAAAAAGCTGTTAATATTTGTTAAGTTGAGGTGCCAAGTAGCTCATTTTTTTTCTCTTTTTGTCTCTTAATTCATTTTATTTTAAATCAAGTTAGCTTTTTATTGTTCACTTGTGATTAACTTGATCCTGTGATAGCTTATCTTGGTTTAAAATTATATTTTTCTTCTGGAATGACTGGTTCAGCAGTTGAGGATAAATAATTAAAAAAAAAATGTGTTCAAGACATCAAGT
>JAXCGZ010023558.1:5000-25000 GCA_037179515.1 Halocaridina rubra
TTTGCATAAATACAAATATTATCGTTCTCAGTTCCTGTCCAAAAGTACTTTCCAGTTCCCAATTTATAGGCATATATTGGCATTTTTTTCCTCTTACTCTTTTAACAAGTGCACTCGAGGACCTTAGCGAGCCACCATGAGCATTTTCACCATTTTTCGCAGTTAATGAAAAAGATTTTTATCCTCCGAATTGCTTGTTTATGTGCTTTAATCATTCCCAAGCAATGATTATAGCCCATAAATATATATGAGCTGCAATATACATAGAAAATTCCCAATTCTACAATATATATCAGTAACTGCTATCTCATTAACTAAGCAAATGAAATGCACATCATGTATATTACTTGTGAAATACGTAGAAAATGCCAGTGGTTAGTGTGAAGATACTTGCAAGCATCCAATGAGGAATACTTCCTGGACTTCTCACTTATTTCTTAATGTCTATCACGGGACTGAAATATTTGCAAGATAAAGATGTTATATAGAGCTACCTGGAGGACGTGTATTTCTGCACTTATCCAAGAATCAGTCACTGAATGCCCGGTTATGCCATTTAACCCTGTATATCACTCAAAACAAGCTGATCCAACACACAGTAGTGAGTTGACAAGTGTTATCAAAAAACAAATATTTTTTCTTCTTTTTCGAAAGTTAATGGGACAAATTCACATGTGCAAAGAGCAACAATACGATATTTTTCTCTTTTAACTTAGCTACTACTTCACCATACTTGATTAGAAAGTTTTCGTTGTTCACGTCATCCAAGAATGTAATAAGTAATCTATCATAAAGAATATGCTTTTTCACTTTGCTTTTATTTGTACTTCAACCCAGGCTTCTAGCAGTGTAAGATGGGTCGTTTTCACGCTATGTTTTTCATTTAGGTCACTTGACTGTATTTCACTAGGAAAAGAATCGCTTTGTAGCAAGGGTATAACTTCGTCACAATTAATCTGTCTCAGTTGCACTACCGAGGCAATAGTTTTGAGTCCTCTCTGACTTTGTCTAGTATTTTATTTTTAAGTCAAGAGACAACTTTTGAGACGACCTATATATTATTCACATCAAAACAAATCTTTAATTAGCCTTTTTGTATCCGTCTGATGATATTCATAAGGGATGGCGTGTCTCTTATCTCTTATTGATTGATATTCTAAGTAGAAATGTCATTTGCTGATTAATTTCTATATTGTGACATACTAATTGCAGCAAGACTTTCCTTTGTTGCAAATACATCAAACTGCCCTATGTATATGCATTACCCTATTTCCCTTGTAAGGGGAATGGCCGAGTCAAGATGCACTCATTCACCATGATCCTCTCATATCTCCATTACTCCGCTAAGCTCCTTGGGGATATAGGATGGCCACATACCCCCCTACAACCCTGTTTGGGTTATCCACAAGGTAGGAAGGCAAGGATATTCTAAAATTTGCTTTTTTACCCCCACTTGTTGATCACATGACAACTCCGCTCACACCCGTCCATCACATGTCACTGAGATTGCAGGTGCATGAATTCCCTTTGGCCCTCATCACATCCATCGGTCCTAGTGGTCAAAATCTCTGTGGATCCTTTTTTAACTTTTACATGAGGTTTTCTCGGAAGTTTTCCATTGGTGGTAAGCTCTTGGGACTGTCGATCACCTCCGTGTGCTTTTCATGCGTTATTAGATTTATCATATTCACTTAAATGTTAATTGGATATGCATAGTCATCTTCTCTGAAGAACTGTAGGGACTCCTATGTAGTTATCCTTGATATCTCTAACGCTTTTGACAAAACTTTCCACAAGGCTACATTAGCCAGTCTTCCTGCATAGGAATATTCCACTCTTTCTGTTGTCTGATTTCCAAGTTTCTTTATGACAGTTTCATATCTGTGCTTGTTTACAGGGCAACAGTTAACAGTGGTACTCCAAAGAGAACAGTTCTATAACCTACTCATTTCCTTATATTCATCAGTGTTGTTTTCCAGTCTCCAATCCCCTCTTTTCTCTATGCCTGTGTTGTTGATTCATCCTTACATGTCTCCGATGCCTTACTGCTCAAGATTTTTGTCTGCTACCCAAAATCAGTTTCTCATCAGTGTTTCTTCAGCTCTCAACACCGAATTGAATTGAATTTTTCCAAGAAAGTGTTTCTGGGTATTTCATTAGTTTTTATCCCCCTGATAACTTCTTTTGTCTTTGAAAACAACGGAATTTATTCTCTAAGTACTATGAATATAATAAGCAATTTGATATCTTCAAACTAGTATTGGAGGAATCGCATAACCTATATTTCTAAACTACATCTAAGAAATTGGGAGTTCTCTATCGCTTTCTTCATCATTTTACCTCTTATCAATTATTAAAAATCTATAGAGGCCTTCTCAAATCCTGCTTAGAATATTCCTCTAACATAAGGGGTGCTTCTCCTTATGCTTATCTCCTTGATAGGGTTAAATCCAAAGTCTCTTGTTTCCAATTTGGATTCTCTTTCTCTTCGCCAAAATGTACCATCTCATTCTCTTTTCTATCAGTACTATTTGCATCACTGCTCTTATGAGCTGGTGAGCTGCATCCCTTACCTGCTGCCGAGGCCAGGTAACACTTGTCATGAGGCCTTGCTTCACAGGAACTATGTGGAGATTTGTACCTCATGGCTTGCTACATCCCTTCCACCTGCAGACTCAGGATCTCTCATCATCCTACTATCTTCCCTCCTCTTATGAAATATCTTTCTTCATAAAGCTAATGCATCTATGTCTCTTAATGCAATCCTGCCATATTTCTAGGGTTTCAGTATATGACCATTCTTTCAACCAGTCCTTTTCCTATTATTTTTTTCTCTTATTTCTGCCTTGTCCTTGAGCTTCTACATTATTTTCATCTCAATGATTCTTGGTGTTAGGACATGATGAGAGCAACTTTCTGACTTATCTTGGTGTCACACTCAAAGAAAAAAACATGAAAACTAAAGATTCTGAGTTATCAAAAATTATAGAACATTGCTATAAGCTAGAGATACTTAAGCTTTTCAGACCCAAGACACCCTTCTGAAGGTGACTGGAATCTTGGGACACTCTTGATAGGATCTTGATTTATTATAACTGAAGGCAGAGTATTTTATAGTAATGGAATAATCAAGCAATTAGCAGAGCTGGAATTGTTTTATTGGACTATGAAAAATTGCACAAAATACAATACATGAAAATATAAATATTTTTTACTCAATTATCATTAAAACCACATTATGCTTACATACAAGTATTACTAGACTATAAATAAAATCACTCAATGAAATACATACACATTTACATAAGGAACAGCTGCAAGAGATACAAACCATTTCACTCAATAACCAATACGAAAAATAAGTATGGTGGCAGGCACAACATCAAAGAATAGCCCCAACGTATTTCCTACGTGTAGTAAGATGTAACTAAAAGTGGACGAGGCGAGGGGACTGGGAATCCTCCCCTTGCATTAACCTCCCGCAAGAAGTCAAAGAAGAAGAGGAGTAAAAGGGAGAGTAACTTCCCCCCAAACTCTAGTTTTGGGGTGTCTAAATGTGCATGGTTGTTGTACGATAGAGAGCAAAAGATGTGAGATTGGATATATGTTTGGTAGGAGGAGGATGGATGTATTGACATTGTGTGAGACGAAGATGAAAGGAAAAGGAGAAGTGGCATTTGGTGAGGTAACGGGTAGGGTGTCTGGGGTTGAAATGGGGATATCGAGATAAGGTGTGGCATTATTGCTGAGTGAATGGATGGTAAATAAGGTAGCGGAATAGAAAGAAGTGTCATCTAGGCTGATGCGAGTGAGGGTTAGGATGGGTAGGGAATGTTGGGCTTTTGTTAGTGTGAATGAGCCAGGATGTGAGAGAAGTGAGGAAGAATTGGATGAATTCTGGAATGAGTTAACTCGGTGTGTGGATGGTCTGGGAAGAAGGAACTATGTAGCTGTGTAGGGTGACTTGAATGTCAGAGTGGGTGATGGAGAGGTAGAAGGTGTTGTAGGAGAGTATGTGGTACCAGGTGGAAATTAGAATGGCGAGAGACTGTTAGATATGTGTGTGGAGCAAGAGTTGGTGATAGGTAATAGGTTTTTCAAGAAGTTAATAAATAAGTATTCATGGATAAGAATGGCAAAAGGAAGAGTGAAAGAAAGAGCATTGATGGATTATGTATTGGTAGCAAAGAGAAGGATTGGTAGACTGAAAGATGTGCATGCATTTAGGGGTGTGGCAGCTGGAATGTCTGATCATTTTTTGGCTGAAGCAAAAGTGGAAGTAGCAAAAGAGTGGGAAAATAGAGTGGGGGGATGTAGAAGGGAAATGGTGGAGGTGGAAGAGTTGAAAAAGCCAGAGACGAGACAGGAATATCGGTACAGGCTGAAAGTGGCATATGACAGGATGAAAGAAAGAGAAGTTGGGGAGTTAGAGGAGGAATGGGGGTTGATGATAGAAGGATTTGTGGGACATACAAGTGATGTGTGTGGAATGAGGTTTGTTGGAGGTGGCATGAGGAGGGGCAGTGAGTGGTGGAATGAAGGGGTGAAAATGAAGGTGGAAAAGAACAAAAGGGCTTTTGAGGTATGGCTTCAGTGTAGCAAAAGGGAGAAGTTTGAAGGATATAGGGAGAAATATGTGGAAACCAAGCAGAAGGTAGAGGAAGAGAAGAGGTTGGCAAATAAGTTAGGTGGGGACAGGATTTTAGTAGGTCAGATGAGGAGAATGAAAAGATTTGGAAAGAAGTGAATAGAGTGAGGAAGGGTGGATAGAGAAAGGAAGAAACAGTGAAAGATGTGAATGGACAGATGTGAAGAGGGAACGATGCAAGGAAAAGATGGGAAGAATATTTTGAGTGGTTGCTGAATGTTGAGGAAGATAGAGAGGCAGCTATAGTGGCAGTGGGGGGTGTTCAAGTGCCAATAATGGGAGATGAAAATGAGAGAAAGATTACAAGAGAAGAGGTGAAAAGGGCATTGGATGAAACGAAAGCAGATAAAGCACAAGGAATGGATGCTGTAAGAGCTTAGATGTTGAAAGAAGGGGGTGTAACTGCATTGGAATAGTTAGTGAGAGTGTCTAATATATGCTTTATGTTGTCAATGGCGCCAATGGAATGGGTGATTGCTTGTATAATGCCCCTATACAAAGGTAAGGGAAATGTGTATGAATGCAGTAATTTCAGAGCATTAGTTTGTTGAGTGTGGTAGGAAAATTGGATGGTAGGATACTGATAAATAGGATTAGGGATAAGACAGAAAATGTGATCGCAGAAGAGCAGAGTGGCTTTAGGAGAGGAAGAGGTTGTATAGATCTGACTTTTATAGTTAGGCAGTTATGTGTGAAATATCTAGCAATGGGTAAGGATGTATATTTTCCATGTTTAGATCTGGAGAAAGCATATGATAGAGTTGATATAGAGGCAATGTGGAATGTTTTGAGGTTATAATTAATTGATGGTAGACTGTTGCAAGCAGTGAAGAGTTTGTATGAGGGCAGTAGAGCTTGTATTAGGGTAGGGAATGAAGTGTGTGAGTGGTTTCCAGTGATTGTGGGACTGAGACAGGGGTGTGTGATGTCACCATGGCTGTTCAATTTGAATATTGATGGAGTCGTAAGAGTGGTGAATGAGCGAGTGTGTGGTCGAGGTTTGAGAATGCTGGATGGGGATGATAACGAGTGGGAGCTGAATCAGTTGCTGTTTACAGATGATACTGTGGTGGTGGCAGATTCAGAGGAAAAGTTGTGTCAGTTAGTGTCAGAATTTGGAATTGTGTGTGAGAGAAGGAAGTAGAGAGTGAATGTGGGAAAAAGTAAGATTATAAAGTGTACAAGAAATGAGGATGGTGCTGGATTGAATGTTATGTTGAATATAGAGACACTTGAGGAAGTTGATCAGTTTAAGTATTTACGCTCGGTTATAGCTGCAAATGGTGGAGTGGAAGCAGATGTGTGTCACACAGTGAATGAAGGATGTAAAGTGTTTGGTGCATTGAATGGAGTGATGAAGAATAGAGGGTTGTAAATGAATATTAAGAAAGTTTTGCATAAGAAAGTGGTTGCGCCACCTGTCATGTATGGATCAGAGTTATGGGATATTGAAGTAAGTGAGGGACGGAAACTAAATGTGTTTGAGATGAAATGCCTGAGGAGTATCATTGGTGTATCTCACTAAGATAGGGATAGGAATGAAGTGGTGAAAGCAAGAACGGGTGTGAGGAGAGAAATTACAGCCAGAGTAGATATGAATGTTCTGAGATGGTTTGGCCATGTGGAGAGGATGGATGATGAATTCCTGCTGAAATGCGAGCGTTGATGGGAGAAATGCTAGAGGGAGGCCTAGGTGAGCATGCTAGGAATAGGAATGCGTGGCGGGCTATTGTAATGCAGCTCTGACGGGCCTCTGCTGTTACTAAGGGGCCGTATCTTTCATATGTAGCCCAGTAGTAGGGGCAGTAGGGGAATTTTCATTATGAAGCTAGACAGGTTGTGGAAGAGCCGGGAAGATTGGCTGTGGCACTCCAGCAGTGCCATCTGAAAGGTCGCTAGCTCCCTCGTCGTTGCCCATAAAGCCAAGTAATCCTCTTATTGTTTTTTTTCTTATATTGGCTACCCCACAAATTGGGGGAAACAGCCAAGGTAAATGAATGATTAATGTGAAACTTGTGGTTAATGGTTTGAGCATATACCAATAAAATCATGTATAATGACTGACAACTCAACACCCATACCTTCTTCAAGACTTAATAGCCTATTTCTATTTGCATATATTTGTGACCATAGCCGAGAAGGCTTGCTCAAACAAGTAAGAACTGGAGAGGGGCAAAATTAGGTCTGTAACTTTTCTCAATAAATGTGAATACTTTTGTAAAAGCCCGTGGCAAGGAATACTACGGCAGCTCTAGGCCATATTTTGGCACACCAGGTTATATTGGCACCCTCTTGTGAATCACTGCTATAAGCAATAGGAATATTTTATTACATAATTATCCTTTCATGCATTGGCTTCACTTTTGAAAAATAATATTACATAGACTGAAAACTTTCAACAGTTACCCCAAAATTGCTCTTATCGTCCCTTCTTAGGATACTGCTCGCACAATTGGGGTTCCAATTCTTATAATAATCTCTTTTATAAGGTTGAATCTAAGGCAATAAGACTCATAAATGACCCTTTTCTTACTTTTAATCTGGATTCACTCTCTATTCACCTTTTTTATCGCTACTACTTCCTTCCCTGCTCTGATGAGTTGGTGAGTTACATCTCCCCCCCCCCTGTCGAGGCCGGTTAACACTTTCCAAAAAGCCTCGTCTTACAAGGAGGGCAAATTTCTTACCGGCCCCGTTTTCACATTCATAAGAAAATAAATACTATCGTACTTCATTATCACTCTATATAGAGAAAATAATAGATGAAAAAAGTATCTCCATATGGTGATGCTGAAAATATATGGAGTCCCATCAAAGTTATCATATATCTTTCGCTTATTCAAATATGTATATTGGAAAGTTGTCAAATTCCTCCTTTGAGGTTTCATAAAAATGCAGATTTTCTTTTGTGGAAACACGGCGAAGAAGTTTTTTTTTCTATATATATATATATATATATATATATATATATATATATATATATATATATATATATATATATATATATATATATATATATATATATATATATATATATATACTATATATATATATATATATATATCATATATCTATATCTATATCTATATATATATCTATATCTATATCTATATCTATATACTATATCTATATATATATCATATATATATATATATATATATATATATATATATATATATATATATATATATATATATATATATATATATATATATATATATATATATATATATATATATATATATATATATATATATATATATATATATATATATATATATATATATATATATATATATATATATATATATATATATATATATATATATATATATATATATATATATATATATATACATACATATATATATATATATATATATATATATATATATATATATATATATATATATATATATATATATATATATATATATATATATATATATATATATATATATATATATATATATATATATATATATATATATATATATATATATATATATATATATATATATATCTATAACTATATCTATATCTATATCTATATCAATATCTATATCTATATCTATATCTATATCTATATCTATATCTATATATATATATATATATATATATATATATATATATATATATATATATATATATATATATATATATATATATATATATATATATATATATATATATATATATATATATATATATATATATATATATATATATATATATATATATATATATATATATATATATATATATATATATATATATATATATATATATATATATATATATATATATATATATATATATATATATATATATATATATATATATATATATATATATATATATATATATATATATATATATATATATATATATATATATATATATATATATATATATATATATATATATATATATATATATATATATATATATATATATATATATATATATATATATATATATATATATATATATATATCATTCACAGATCAAATTTACGTTTTCAATTGATTTTTGGACGGTTTTTGTAGTTAAAACTATGAAATAAATAAATATGATTCAAGTAATTTTTTTCAAATATTATCGTTTATTCATTATACATACACGCCATCTAAATTATCATATATCAGATACATTTTGGATTGGCTGCCTTCTATTAATTCAAAATATAGTCTTTACTTGTCAACACTGAAAGGCATATACAAGGCCATTCAAAGGCCAACTCTTGAACATATATGTCATTTTTTTTTTAAGAGTGTGACACCGGGACAGGCAGAAACTGCCCTCGTCAACAAAGGCCCGGGCACGAGAAAATACTAACACGAATTAAAAGAAAAAGGTTAAGGGCAAGGCAGAGATGAGGTAAAGTCACACAAAGGAAAACGACAGACAAAAAAAAAACAGTCAAAGTAAAGAGGACCCAGAGATATGGAGGACTAGGCTCTGAGATGACGATAGATCTGCTTTTTGAAGGATGAAAGGTCATAAGAATTAGGAAAGACAGAAGGAGGAAGAGAGTTCCAGAGTCTGGAAGTAGATGGGAAGAAGCAGTCGCTGCACCGACCAATCCGCGAGCTACAAATCTCCACACAGTACCTGTGAGATGAGGCCGCTTCGCGAGTGTTACGCAGCCTCGGCAGTGGAGGAGGGATGCAACTCGCCAATTCATCAGAGCAGCGATGGAAATAGTAGCGATAGAAAAGCGAAAGGGAAGATACCTTACGGCGAAGAGAGAGAGAATCCAGGTTAGAAGTAAGAGAAGGATCATTAATGAGTCTGACTGACTTAGATTCAACCCTATCAAGAAGATAAGTAAAGGAAGAAGCACCCCAGATGTGTGAGCAGTATTCTAAGCAGGGGCGGATAAGACATTTGTAAATTTTAAGTAACTAAAATAAGGAAATGTAATAGCGAAAACAAAACAAAACACCCAAATTTTTGGATGAAGATTTAGAAATTTGGATAATGTGATTCCTCCAAGACAAGTTAGAGGCTATTTGGATTCCTAATATATTGCTAGAGTTAAGAGGGTAAACTTCATTAGTTTCGAAGACAATAGGGTTATCAGGAGGAGAAGAAGATAAAGAGATAGCCAGAAACTGTGTCTTGGAGGCATTGAATTTAACTAAATTTTGGGTGCCACATTCAGATGCTCTCTGCAAATCGGAGTTAAGAGTAGAAGAAAGAGTGATACGAGATTGATTACGAGTAACAGATGAAGGTTGTGAAGAAAAGACAGAGGAAAAGTGAAGGGTAGAATCATTGGCAAAGGCGTGAAGAAGAGAGGAAGATGGGGATTGCAAAAGATCATTGATGAAGAGAAGGAAGAGAGTAGGTGAAAGAACAGAGCCCTGTGGAGCACCACTGGAAACAGAGAAAAGGCTAGATGTCGCGCCATCAGCAGCTACAGATATAGAACGGTCAGTAAGAAAACTGGAAATCAGAGAACAGAAAGAAGGGGTAAAGCCATAGGTAGGGAGTTTGGCCAACAGAGCCTTGTGCCAGACTCTGTCAAAAGCCTTAGAGATATCAAGGGCGACGACAAAGGATTCCCCATAGTTCCTCAGAGAAGATGACCATACATGAGTAAGATAGGACAGGAGATCACCAATGGATCTTGCCTTGTGGAGGACGTACTGTTGATCAGAGATAAGTGAGTTAGATTCAAGGCGTTTCAAGAAGTGAGGATTGAGCAAAGTTTCAAAAACTTTAGCAATAGAGGAGGTTAGAGCAATAGGTCGGTAGTTAGAAGGAATAGAGCGGTCACCCTTCTTAGTAACAGGTTGAACTAGAGCATGCTTCCACGATGAAGGATAGATACTGGTTGACAGAATGAGGCGAAAAAGACGGCAAAGCACGGGAGCCAGTTCATCTGCAAACTCCTTAAGGAACCTTGCAGGGATACCATCGGGACCAGATGCCTTGTTTGTCTTTAGTGAGCGAAGAACCTTATGAACTTTGCAAGAAGAAAGGATAAGCGAGGGCATATGGTTAGAGAGGGGAAAAGCTTGAGGAACAGGTGCGCTGGAATCGTTGATTGAAGAGTTGGCAGAAAAATGAGAGCCAAAGAGAGTGGCTTTGTCAGTGGGAGAGCAAGCTATAGAACCATCAGAACGAATGAGAGGGGGAAAGCTTGAGTTACAGAAGTTTTTGGAGAGATTTTTGGCTAAGGACCAGAAGCATTTGTCAGTGGGAGAGGAGTTAAGGTCATCAACTTTCCTTCTTATAAAGGAAGCCTTTGACCTTTGAATCTGAGCTGTACAGCGATTCCTAGCTATAATAAAAGCAGAACGAGTTAAATCGGAAGGAGATCCTAGGTAAGATCGGTGAGCCTGATTCCTAGCCTGGATAGCTATGGAGCAGGCACGGTCAAATCAAGGTTTAGGGGGAGAGAAAGTTTTTGTAGACGAGTGGATGTACGCCTCCATTCCCGCGGTCATGATCTCGGTAACTTTTACAGCTACCCGATCAGGGTTGCGGGACCAAGAGCAGTAGTCATCCCATGGAAAGTCAAAGAGAAAGTTACGCAAATTTTCATATTGGGTTCGCTCGAAGTGCCAAAGGCGGCGTTGAGTAGGATTGATTGGTGGTGGGGGAGCAAAAATGGAAGAGACAGAGATCATGGAGTGGTCAGATTTACCAAGAGGGGAAAGCACAGAATAGGAGTAGTTTGAAGGGTTAGAAGTAAAAAATAGGTCAAGAGTGTTTGCAGCATGTTCGTGATGATCAGGAACGCGAGTAGGATGTTTGATAATTTGCTCCAGATCATGAGTAATAGAGAAAGCAAGAGCCTCGCTTCCTCCCACATCAGTGTGAGAAGAATGAAGTCACTCACTGTGGTGTACATTGAAGTCTCCAATGTAGAGAACTTCGGCATGTGGGTGAGAAGATAGCAAGGACTCATGGCACGAGGAGAGATATTCAAAGAAAGACACAAACTCGGTGGAGTTTGGAGAACAGTAGCAGAAGCAAAGAAAGATAGTGGTAGTGGAGAGATCGACTTTTAGCCAGAGAACATCAAAGTCAGGAGATTCCAGGTCCATGAGCCTCACAGTAGGAGTGTTAATGTTGCAGTAAGCACAGACCCCACCTTTGGAACGAAAACGAGTATACAGATTATAATGAAAGATTTGGAAAGGGTCAGTGGAAGCATGTATAGACAACTGGGTTTCAGATAGGTGGAGGAGGTTAGAGAGGAAAGTGCCCAAGTGCTGTTCCACAGACGAAATATTAGAGTTCAGCCCACAAATGCTTGAATAGTGAAGAGTGAAATAAGCAGATCTATTGGGAGGTGCAAGGTAAAGAGCAGAACCATTACTACCACCAGGTGTGTCTGCCCTCAAGCCAATGGTGGAGTCAACACGATCCCCGGAGATTCTTCGCACCCCACTATGCCGGGTACTGAGGGCCATTAGTTATGAACCTTCCATAAATAATGACAAAATGTGAGGAAAAGGAAAGTAAAAGAGACAGATATGCAGAATGTTGTGACTTGTCAGATGTAATGGAATAGCAAGAGATGTGTAATGAATATGCCAGAATATTCAGTGTAGATGTAGGCATGAGAAAAGAACCGTCCTGAAGGAAGACTCAACCTGGAACTGTCTGTACCAGTCCTAGTTGCATCCTAATACCTTCAGTCGTAGTCTTTCAAGGGGCGGCTGGTGCCATGGCCAGCCTACTATCCATAATGCTTGAGAAGATCCAGTTAAGCATTGAAATTTTGCAATATATGTCTTCCCTCAAGCTAAATCATTACATTTAAGAATGTAGTATTTAGGAGACCGAAGGAGATTCTTCAGTATTCAAATCGTCACTTAAATAAGGTCTGAGGTTTACGAGCATTTATTAGATACCCATTTATCCTCTATGGCAAAAAAAAAGAAAATTAATTTCTCTTCCAATGAATTACTACATTCATGATATGAGGCAATATTGGAAATATCACTTCGTTAAAAAGAAGAGAAGGTAATGGTGATCCTTTTTGATAACTCCCCATTAACTCAGAACCCTTAGCGAGTAGTCCACCAAATGAGTAATTTCACTTGTTTAGGAACATTTATGCATGCTTGGACTTTCGAGGCAAATAACAAGTTTATAATAAGTTATTTCGAATATTTTTTGCATTTTAATTTTAATCAAGTTCCTTATTTTGTAAGTAAAGATGCTATTTACCTCTTCCATGACCATTCAGGCAGTATAATTACTAAGCGGAAAATATGCCAAACAATATTTTTTAAAATAAAAAAAATAGCGTAATTAAATGCTACCTAGCTTTTAGAGTAGGAAAAAACATTATTATTATCAGGAAAGAGCTAGATTAAAATGAAGTACACAGAAATGTACTATTGCAGTCTTCATTTTGCTTAAGTGGACATAGATGATTCCCTATTTACAGTGGAGTATCAAAGCAAGAAATGTATTTTCAAAAGATAAGAAAGCAACAGAAAAGTTATACTATTAAGGATACGTTTGTATTCTATGAAAATCATGCACATTCATCCTTTCATTTGCTTAAAATATGATAAAAAGACACAAAAAAGGTAATTTAAAGGTCACGAGACAAAACATTCAAACAGTGTATACAGAGAGAAACAAACAGAATAAGTTTGCGCTTCCAGAAACGCTGTCTGTGTGAATAGATATTTCCTTGGCTTAAGAACAAGTAGAAAAAAAAGCAGCCTTCACTAAATACTGAACATGTTGCAGAAGAGGCAAAGTAAACTATGTTATTATGCCTGGCTCACTAAATATTGAACGTGTTGCAGAAGAGGCAAAGCAAACTATGTTCGTATGCGTGGCGGATGTATGCATATTTTCCTCGTCTCTTCTGTTTACCAATCATATCATTTTGTGCAAATTAATAGTGCAGCTGATGCAAAATGTATGTGAATTGCATAGAGTATGCAAAACCTCATGGATATAAAAAATCAGTTTTTTCTTATCTCGCATATTTATGCTGAAAATTTTTCATTGCTTCCTCTTATCAAGTTTAAAGTCAATGTCTTTTTAATTCTTTGGTGTATGATTTTCATAGGATAGCTGTCACCCTTATTCAGGTGTCTTCTCAGGATCAGTTATTCTAAAACCTCGTGTACTCATATTACCAATCATATGAAAGGGGTTATACAATGGAAGACAGAGGGTTTATTTACCATTATCTCTTTTCCCAAACATTTCTCACTATAATACATTTTTGAAGCTATCACCAGATAAATGAATTTCGACCATGAGAATGCTATTTAATCAGTGACCTTATATATTGAATGATGTACTCACACAACGGTCTTGAATTAGTTGAGGCTAGTGCACGATGCTACATTAAATTATAGAATGTTACACATTTTATGGTTTTTAATAACCATCATAAGTTAACTTACAGCAAAATATGCAAGAATTCAGTGCAAATCTGAGCAGCTCAGCCATGTGTGAATCGTACTTTACAACTCCCAAACGAATCACATGTTAGTTTTAAATTATTCTCAATGTGCTTCCGCTAACATCATCTTTACTCTAGAAAAAGTAAGCCTAATCAAGGATTGTAGTTAGTACACTAGACGCAGATGCTCAAGTGCTGAATCACAGTACACTTTGTCATTTGGATGTCTTCGGGACATTCTTAGATAAACAACACACTGACGTTGTCATTCCTCTTCGGCTCTCTTATTTCTGATTACCACTATGGCTTCTGAAAGGTTAAAATACGCTAGGTGATCTCCTGTCTTATTTCACCCATGTATGGTCATCTTTTCCAAAGAAGTATGAGGAATGCTCTATCTTCGTCCTTGATATTACTATGCCTTTTGGCAGAGTGAGGCACAAGGCTCTATTAGCCAAACTTCTTGCTAATGTCTTTACCCCTTCTCTCTGTTCTCTGACTTCTAGTTTTCATGCTAACGGATTTATATATATAGTGACTAACAGCTCAATATCTTACTCATTCCAAGTTACCAGTGAAACTCTAAATTGTTCTGTTCTTGCACCAGCTCTGTTCCATCTCTTCATCAGAGATCTTCAGTCCCCATCTTCCTCTCTTCTCCACCCCTTAGACATACACCTCATTTTTCCTTTGCCTTCTTCTCACGACTTTCATCTATTATTTGAATCAGCTTCGTAGCATTCTTCCTCAACATTCAACTCCAGTTTACAGAGAGTGTCTGAGTTGTTCACTCAAAATTTAGTTGAATCTAATGCCGCCAATACACAGTGTAATGATATTTATTTAAACTATTCTCCTCCTGATAGCCCGATCGTCTTCGAAAACTATGATATTTATTGTCTTAAATCTCTTACCATATCATAAATTTAGATACTCTTGATCTGGACTTGGAGTAGTAACATAACTCATAAGTTTTAAATCTCATCAAAGGCAGGAGTTCAGTTTCGCTTCAGTCATGGCTTTTCCCATTTTCAATTAATAAAAACCAATAAAAGTGTTATCCATCCTTGCTTAGAACACTGCTCCCACTTATGGGGTGATTCTTCACATTCTTATATCCTTGACGGAGTTAAGTCTAAGGACATCCAGCTAATTAATGACCTTCTTTTACCTCAAAACTGAATATTCTTTTTCTTCTCTAAAAAAAAAAATCTCTTTCTCTTTTCTGTCTGTACTACTTTAATCACTACTCTGGTGAAGTTGCCGAGTTGCCTTGTGGCGAGGCAGTGTAACACACATCAGGCAGACTCATCACATTGCTATTGTGTGGATATTTGTACAGTGATGGCTTCTTTCCTTCCACCTCCAGACTTTGTAAGTCTCTTCCTCCTTCTGTCTTTCCTAATTCCTATAAATGTTCTTCCTTATTAAAAAAGAAATGGTCTGTTGTCACACCGGGTCTTCATTCAGCCAAATTTCCAGGTCTCCATTACTTTGATTATTCTTTTAGTATGAATTTTTTCAGTTGTTCATAATCACATCATTTCTGCCTTGTCTTTCAACTGTATTAGAATGCTATGCAAATATGTAATATGAAAACAGTACAGTTTTGTCTCATTTAATACACACAATACTTAGTACAGTATATAAAATGTACTGCAATGCAAAAAGAAAAGAAATCATTGTCCAATACAATACAATATAATGGACATTCAAACATTGAAAATGATAAATGCATAACTGAAAAAATTACCTGTATCTCCTTATTGTTTACTGGGGTATTCTTATAAAAAGTTATACAGTACTATATATATATATATATATATATATATATATATATATCAATTAAAAGTTTAGTAATAAAGCTTAGAATAACTAGTTTATCATAAGAAGGGGATATAAATTATATTTCCAATAGGTAAACATGCATGTAAAGACTATGATATATATATAATAATTAAATCATTATTTTTTCCGCAAGATTATGATATTCTTATAAACATAGGTTATATGTGCAGCACTATAACCTATTCACTAAGTACATAATGTGTTCTCACTTATATGGAGCTGATACTGTTTTTATTTCATTTATGTCCTCACGCAATCTGTTAGAAAGGTTGTAACCCTTGACAGACAAAACTCTATTTGCAGTTTTCGTACATTTTCTTGGAATCAAGAGTATATGTTATTGCAAAGTGTTTCTTTCCACAGAAATGTTAATTGTCTCAATATGTATAACTGGTTTAGGTATATACCTTTGATTAATTGCTATATAAACCTCACCATGACGTACTTAACTTGGTCTCCAGCCTTGACTCAAATTAGTTCACTATTAATTGAAGTTACCTGGCCAAAGCTTATGCCTTTATCAACAGTGATTTAACAAAAAAAATTTAG
Source organism: Halocaridina rubra (assembly GCA_037179515.1). Lineage (NCBI taxonomy): Eukaryota > Metazoa > Arthropoda > Malacostraca > Decapoda > Atyidae > Halocaridina > Halocaridina rubra. The sequence goes on from JAXCGZ010023558.1 coordinate 21,443, forward strand.
TCTTTTGGACCATATAATTGGAAAACAACATATCTATCTTATAATATATATCTAGCACTAGTATTGTCCTGTTGCTACAGTCAAAAACTTGTTTATTAAATTTTAGAAAAGCAGACCATGTACATTAGAAACATTAAAAAAAAAATTGCGAGAAATTAATATGACAAAAGACTGTCAAGGATTAATTTGTTTGCCAAGATGACAGTTATTGCTCGGAGTAGATTCATTTACATGAGAGAAGGTTTGGGCACTGCTAAGTTCAGAAGGATTTTAAGTTAAACCGCCAAATTCTAAGGTGTCAGACCACTGGTGGATGAGACAGATGTATCAGTTTATACCCTGGATGATATGACAGTGTTGCAAGCAATAAAATATATGCTAAGAACATTTGGCAATCTTGCAGAATATATGAATCATTTTTTTTACCCCGACCGGGACTCGAACCTAGGACTTATGATTACTAAGTCAAGGCGCTACCACTACACTACAGAAGGTTAAAAGGAACCCAACCTTATAGCTTATATCTGCTATACTTAGGAATGAACGCATTCTAACTGAATGCCACTATGTTCATATTACAGATTCCCCAACCTCACTCGTGGCTTCATTTTAGCATTTAATTCAATTCTCAATCTCATTCAGGCCATGAAATAACCAATAAGCACATTATATATGTGAAAACATATATAATGTGGTGTAGTGGTAGCGCCTTGACTTAGTAATCATAAGTCCTAGGTTCGAGTCCCGGTCGGGGTAAAGAAATGATTCATGTTTTCACATATATAATGTGCTTATTGGTTATTTCATGGGCCGAATGAGATTGGGAATTGAATTAAATGCTAAAATGAAGCCACGAGTGAGGTTGGGGAATCTGTAATATGAACATAGTGGCATTCAGTTAGAATGCGTTCATTCCTAAGTATAGCAGATATAAGCTATAAGGTTGGGTTCCTTTTAACCTTCTGTGGTGTAGTGGTAGCGCCTTGACTTAGTAATCATAAGTCCTAGGTTCGAGTCCCGGTCGGGGTAAAAAAATGATTCATGTTTTCACATATATAATGTGCTTATTGGTTATTTCATGGCCCGAATGAGATTGGGAATTGAATTAAATGCTAAAATGAAGCCACGAGTGAGGTTAGGGAATCTGTAATATGAACATAGTGGCATTCAGTTAGAATGCGTTCATTCCTAAGTATAGCATATATAAGCTATAAGGTTGGGTTCCTTTTAACCTTCTGTGGTGTAGTGGTAGCGCCTTGACTTAGTAATCATAAGTCCTAGGCTCGAGTCCTGGTCGGGGTAATAAAATGATTCATGTTTTCACATACATAATGTGCTTATTGGTTATTTCATGGCCCGAATGAGATTGGGAATTGAATTAAATGCTAAAATGAAGCCACGAGTGAGGTTGGGGAATCTGTAATATGAACATAGTGGCATTCAGTTAGAATGCGTTCATTCCTAAGTATAGCAGATATAAGCTATAAGGTTGGGTTCCTTTTAACCTTCTGTGGTGTAGTGGTAGCGCCTTGACTTAGTAATCATAAGTCCTAGGTTCGAGTGCCGGTTGGGGTAAAAAAATGATTCATGTTTTCACATATATAATGTGCTTATTGGTTATTTCATGGCCCGAATGAGATTGGGAATTGAATTAAATGCTAAAATGAAGCCACGAGTGAGGTTGGGGAATCTGCAATATGAACATAGTGGCATTCAGTTAGAATGCGTTCATTCCTAAGTATAGCAGATATAAGCTATAAGGTTGGGTTCCTTTTAACCTTCTGTGGTGTAGTGGTAGCGCCTTGACTTAGTAATCATAAGTCCTAGGTTCGAGTCCCGGTCGGGGTAAAAAAATGATTCATGTTTTCACATATATAATGTGCTTATTGGTTATTTCATGGGCCGAATGAGATTGGGAATTGAATTAAATGCTAAAATGAAGCCACGAGTGAGGTTGGGGAATCTGTAATATGAACATAGTGGCATTCAGTTAGAATGCGTTCATTCCTAAGTATAGCAGATATAAGCTATAAGGTTGGGTTCCTTTTAACCTTCTGTGGTGTAGTGGTAGCGCCTTGACTTAGTAATCATAAGTCCTAGGTTCGAGTGCCGGTCGGGGTAAAAAAATGATTCATGTTTTCACATATATAATGTGCTTATTGGTTATTTCATGGCCCGAATGAGATTGGGAATTGAATTAAATGCTAAAATGAAGCCACGAGTGAGGTTAGGGAATCTGTAATATGAACATAGTGGCATTCAGTTAGAATGCGTTCATTCCTAAGTATAGCATATATAAGCTATAAGGTTGGGTTCCTTTTAACCTTCTGTGGTGTAGTGGTAGCGCCTTGACTTAGTAATCATAAGTCCTAGGTTCGAGTCCTGGTCGGGGTAATAAAATGATTCATGTTTTCACATACATAATGTGCTTATTGGTTATTTCATGGCCCGAATGAGATTGGGAATTGAATTAAATGCTAAAATGAAGCCACGAGTGAGGTTGGGGAATCTGTAATATGAACATTGTGGCATTCAGTTAGAATGCGTTCATTCCTAAGTATAGCAGATATAAGCTATAAGGTTGGGTTCCTTTTAACCTTCTGTGGTGTAGTGGTAGCGCCTTGACTTAGTAATCATAAGTCCTAGGTTCGAGTGCCGGTCGGGGTAAAAAAATGATTCATGTTTTCATATATATAATGTGCTTATTGGTTATTTCATGGCCCGAATGAGATTGGGAATTAAATTAAATGCTAAAATGAAGCCACGAGTGAGGTTGGGGAATCTGTAATATGAACATAGTGGCATTCAGTTAGAATGCGTTCATTCCTAAGTATAGCAGATATAAGCTATAAGGTTGGGTTCCTTTTAACCTTCTGTGGTGTAGTGGTAGCGCCTTGACTTAGTAATCATAAGTCCTAGGTTCGAGTGCCGGTCGGGGTAAAAAAATGATTCATGTTTTCACATATATAATGTGCTTATTGGTTATTTCATGGCCCGAATGAGATTGGGAATTGAATTAAATGCTAAAATGAAGCCACGAGTGAGGTTGGGGAATCTGCAATATGAACATAGTGGCATTCAGTTAGAATGCGTTCATTCCTAAGTATAGCAGATATAAGCTATAAGGTTGGGTTCCTTTTAACCTTCTGTGGTGTAGTGGTAGCGCCTTGACTTAGTAATCATAAGTCCTAGGTTCGAGTCCCGGTCGGGGTAAAAAAATGATTCATGTTTTCACATATATAATGTGCTTATTGGTTATTTCATGGCCCGAATGAGATTGGGAATTAAATTAAATGCTAAAATGAAGCCACGAGTGAGGTTGGGGAATCTGCAATATGAACATAGTGGCATTCAGTTAGAATGCGTTCATTCCTAAGTATAGCAGATATAAGCTATAAGGTTGGGCTCCTTTTAACCTTCTGTGGTGTAGTGGTAGCGCCTTGACTTAGTAATCATAAGTCCTAGGTTCGAGTCCCGGTCGGGGTAAAAAAATGATTCATGTTTTCACATATATAATGTGCTTATTGGTTATTGCAGAATATATGTTTAGGTCAATAT
>JAXCGZ010023558.1:30000-34813 GCA_037179515.1 Halocaridina rubra
GTGCATGGCTGACATAAAGAATACCCGAAAGGGTACGTGAGGAGAAAAAGCTTGAAAACCCCTGCTCTAAGATTATGGAAATGCATAATTAATTCATCTACTTTATAACCTTTCATATTCCACTGTTGTAAAATTAAGTCATCTAAATTCTCAACTTGTTAGTTCTGAAAAGTAAAACTGAGTATTCCGTAAAAAAAAAATGAAATAAATCGAAAAAACATGAAAAAAAGACATTTAAAGCATCGCAATTCACTTTCACAGGCACCAAGTGAATATTCTATGGTAAGAAGCAGTTTTATAATGCCGAATCGAAAGGAATCATTGCTGAGCAAGCATAGGCATAAGTGAGGTGCGTTAGACAGGCATAATAAGTTAGCGATTGATAACGAAAGACTCATATTTCATTTTTCATCATTAATATATAACTCCTAAATACTACATTTATCTCTATTAACCCTGAGATAAGACGTCAGGAAAGTCATTCAACTTAAGTTCCTCTTTTGAGTTGTATTAAATTGTCTCAATGCAACTCAAAAAGAAATGTTCAGGTAGTGACGTAAATATTAAAATAGCGAGACTATTCACATCAGAGACACACGTAATATGTGTAAATATTGAAGCCATGAGATATGGTCATCAAAAGAGAAGCCTGCAACACCAATTGAATTTTTATGTAGAAAATATGATTCTCAAATTTCTTCTATCACCTGTGGGAATTGGACCACACTTCTTCCTCTATGTTCTCCTGTGTATCACAGTAGAGGACTACACGAATAGGAACGTGGGGCAAGGAGTTCCTCCACTCTTTCGTATTTCCTTCTGCGAGAGTCAAGGTCGGCAAACACATTTACAGGCGGGGAGGGCGTTACGGCCTTTGTGTATAGTTAGACAAATTAACCTCGAGTTGTATTAGTGGAAGCAATCGTGGTTCTTGTTTGAACGATTTATCTTCGTTGTAAGAAGAATTTATGACAGATAAATCAAAACCTACATTATTATTTGTATTATTATTATTATTATTATTATTATTATTATTATTATTATTATTATTATTATTATTATTATTATTATTATTATTATTATTATTATTATTATTATTATTATTATTATTATTATAGTATTATTATTTTTATTATTATTATTATTATTATTATTATTATTATTATTATTATTATTATTATTATTATTATTTTTATTATTATTATTATTATTATTATTATTATTATTATTACTATTATTATTGTTATCATTATTATTACTATTATTATTATTATTATTATTATTATTATTATTATTATTATTATTATTATTAATTTTATCATTATTATCAATATTATTATTATTATTATTATTATTATTATTATTATTATTATTATTATTATTATTATTAATTTTATCATTATTATCAATATTATTATTATTATTATTAGAATTAGTATTGATATTCATAATAATATTATTATTATTAGCATTATTATTGATATTGATAATATTATTATTATCTGTAGTAGTAGTAGTAGCAATAATGGTTGTACTATTGCCAATATTAATATTAAAACTTGGAATATCTATTCTATTGTGAGAAGACGGAAGAACCAATCTAGCAGTACATCATGAGTGGTTATCACTTCCTTTGCAACAGGAATCACTTACATCTTAAAAACAATTATTTTTGTTGCAATGGGCATTCAATTATATTGTTACAGGTAATCAATCATTCACACCAAAGAATTAATTCTGTGTATACATCGAGTTATAATTGTGCTGGCAGTCTTTCATGTTAAACCACTTATTCCTATTCCTAGCACGCTCGCTTGCTTCCCTCACATCTATCCTCCTATCATTCAAAGCTCTCAATTACTCCATCCATCCACCCAAAAATTGGCCTCCCTCTAGCATTTCTCCCTTCAACTCTCGCATTCCTCACCTTTTTCAGCAGTCTTTTATCATCCATCCTTTCCACATGGCCAAACCATCTCAGAACATTCAATTTCTCTCCTCACACCCGTTATTGCTCTCACCACTTCATTCCTAACCCTATCCACCAGAGATACACCAATCATACTCCTCAGGCATTTCATCTCCAACACACTTAGTTTCCATCTCTCTCTTACTTTCATACCCCATAACTCTGATCCATACATCACAGTTGGCACAACCACTTTCTCATACAAAACTTTCTTAACATTCATTTCCAACCCTCTATTCTTCATCACTCCTTTCAACGCACCCAACACTTTACATCCTTCATTCACTCTGTGACACACATCTGCTTCCACTCCACCATTTGCAGCTATAACCTAGCCTAAATACTTAAGCTGATCAACTTCCTCAAGTGTCTCTCCATTCAACATAATATTTAATCCAGCACCATCATCATTTCTTGTACACCTCATAACCTTACATTTTCCCATATTCACTCGCAACTTCCTTCTCTCACACACCATTCCAAATTCTGACACTAACTGACACAGCTTCTCCCCTGAATCTGCCACCACCACAGTATCATCTGCAAACAGCAACTGATTCAGCTCCCATTCGTTATCATCCCCATATACCATTCTCAAAACTCGTTCATAAGGTGTTAATAACACATCCTTTTGTAAAGAAGTAAAACTTTAGTAAATAAATGATACCTATTCTGTTGTAGATATTTTTGTCCTTAACATATTTGATGTCACATGTTAAACATTTTAGTTTCAAAAACATTTCAGAATTAGAAGTCTCATTAATAACAACATATTCTAAGTAGCGGCATCTTGGACAGCAAGCTTCGTATAGAGAGTTTTATGTACGAGGCAATGGGAAGGGGTGAAATTATATAATGATGTTGTGAATACTTCCTAAGATTAAAAGATACTTTCCCTCAATACGACGTTAAAATTGGTAATTTAAAAGGAAGTCCAAAGAAGACCAGTTTATATTAAATTTTCTGAGTTAGCCAGAAAATGAGACTACAATTTCCTGTTCCAAAGTTTTGGAGACTTACAAATCAAAATGGATTCAAAAGAGATGCAGACAGCTAAGGTGTAAGCCTTGTCAGTTCTGTAGTCCTAATGAAGATTATGCTGAATGTATATAAATATGCTCTTTAGGGAAACTTAAAGTAAGTAATTATGTGGAATATTAAATTTTTGGTCTACTGTGATCTGCTTTTGAAAACTTATTAATTAAATAAAAACTGCATTTCTATAATGCCAAGAATCAGGAGTCTAAAACCCGCTATCCTTCCAGTTAAAACAAATAGAATTAGTTCTTATTAGGAAGTACTCATATGTACACACAATTCAATATTTGACTTAATTAGTGACTTCAATGAGAAGATATTTCAACTCGGGAATTATACAGATCGTCTACAAGGCGAGTGGCCATCACACCACTCTCCAAATACTCAATAAATATGCGTGACTTTTCCAAAAAAAAAAAAAAAAAACTTAATAAATGATCCCACTTACTAAAACCAGAACCCTTCGCAAGAAGGCAACGTTCTAGCCCTTAGTAGAAAAGGGAATCCGTGGCATAAAACCGATCAAAATGGCCCTTAGCATCATCCTCAGCCAACAGGATATCAACAACTTTAGCAAAAATATGAAACAGAGGTCCCAGTATTTCAACGACTGGGCCACAGTGACTCAGTGGTAGACAGCGCTAGTTGTAAAGTCACGGACCTGACATTGATGAGTGCTCCTTCTTATTAAAACAGTAAAACCTTATATACACACACATATGCACACTACCACTCTCTTGAAAGAAAAAAAAGAAGCTAGAAGCTAAAATGTACTCTTCAGATTTTCTCACTACTAAATTTGGTATAAGCGTCAAAATAATTCTGTTTCCATCGCTTCTACACTCCACCAAGATATCTGAAAAATTTTGTCGGGCAAAAAAATAGGTAGGGTCATGGAATACCAATGAGAGAGAGAGAGAGAGAGAGAGAGAGAGAGAGAGAGAGAGAGAGAGAGAGAGAGAGAGAGAGAGAGAGAGAGAGAGAGAGAGAGAGAGAGAGAGAGATTGATAATGTAGTATTAAATTGAAGAGAAAGAGAGAGGGAAAAGAGAGAAAGAGAAAGAAAAAGAGAGAAAGAGAGAGAACGAAAGCGAGAGAGCAATATATATATATATATATATATATATATATATATATATTATATATATATATAATATATATATATATATATATATATATATATATATTATATATATATATATATATATATATATATATATATATATATATATATATATATTATATATATATATATATATATATATATATATATATATATATATATATATATATATATATATATATATATATATATATATATATATTTATATATATATATATATATATATATATATATATTTATATATATATATATATATATATATATATATATATAGTATATATATATATATATATATATATATATATATATATATTATATATAATATATATATATATATATATATAATATATATATATATATATATATATATATATATATATATATATATATATATATATATATATATATATATATATATATATATATATATATATATATATATATATATAATATATATATATATATATACTATATATATATATATATATATATATATATATATATATATATATATATATATATATATATATATATATATATATATATTATATATATATATATATATATATATATATATATATATATATATATATATATATATATATATATATATATATATATATATATATATATATATATATATATATATATATATATATATATATATATATTATATATATATAT